>VWZV01010120.1:71066-81230 GCA_013397155.1 Irena cyanogastra | reverse complement strand
AAAAAAAAAAAAAAAAATAGAAATCAATCAGTCCAAGGAGATAATATCTGGTATGATACCAAAGATGGAGGCCGTGTCCGTGCTGCTCCTGCTGGCCACGGGGTGGCCGTGGGTGTCCCGCAGGCTGTTGGAGGACACCAGGCTGCTGTTGCTGCCGCTGCTGCTGCCGTTGGTGGCCGGCAGGGAGCCGCTGCCCCCCGCGTTCAGCTGATCCAGGAACATCTGCGACGAGGTGTAGGGGAAGAAGCGGGAGTGTAAAAGTTCCTGATCGTCCGAGGCCGAAACGGCGGCGGCGGCGGCGGCGAGGAGGGGGGGGGTGTAATGCTGGCGGCAGGAAAGGGTGGAAATTCAGATTTTTGCAGCAGGGAAAAAGGGGGGTTTGTTAAGGGGGGGCTTGGCAGGTGGGGGGTTTCACAGCAGCTCAGACGGGGGGGATGAAATGGGGTTTTAGCTCTGGGGTCCCTCAGTTTTGGAGCCGAAAGGAATTGGGGATGCAGCAAAAAGGGGCAAGCAGGGATGGGATCAGAGAGCCCAAAACAGCAAAAGGGCAAGCAGGAATGGGATCAGAGAGCCCAAAGGAAAAAGGGCAAGCAGGAATGGGATCAGAGCACCCAAAGGAAAAAGGGCAAGCAGGAATGGGATCAGAGAGCCCAAAGCAGGAAAAAGGGCAAGAAGGAATGGGATCAGAGCACCCAAAGGAAAAAGGGCAAGCAGGAATGGGATCAGAGAGCCCAAAGGAAAAAGGGCAAGCAGGAATGGGATCACAGAGCCCAAAGGAAAAAGGGCAAGCAGGAATGGGATCAGAGAGCCCAAAACAGCAAAAGGGCAAGAAGGAATGGGATCACAGAGCCCAAAACAGGAACAAGGGCAAGCAGGAATGGGATCACAGAGCCCAAAGGAAAAAGGGCAAGCAGGAATGGGATTAGAGAGCCCAAAGCAGGAAAAAGGGCAAGAAGGAATGGGATCAGAGAGCCCAAAGCAGGAAAAAGGGCAAGCAGGAATGGGATCAGAGCACCCAAAGGAAAAAGGGCAAGCAGGAATGGGATCAGAGCATCCAAAGGAAAAAGGGCAAGCAGCAGCACTTTTAAACAGCTAAACAAAAAAAAATCCCCAAAAAACTCCTTGGGGGCAAAACTGCCCCAAAATTCTTTTGCCAGCCCTGAGAAGTCAGGGTGAGCCCCAGCTGAGAGGTGGAGCTGTGCTGATCCCTGCTGGCAGCAAGGCAGAATCCTGGGAAAATTCAGGGCCAGCTTGGTCCCAGGGCGTGGAGCAAGGGCTCTGCCCCAGGTTTTCCTCTCTGCTGCAGCCCCAAGGGCAGGAGCCCGAGCAGCCAAAAATCCCATGAAGCACAAGCTCCCTGAGGGGGAACTCTGCTCTCAGAGCTCCTTCCCACCACGAATGAACATCCAGGCTGTCCCTGCCCTGTTCCCAGATATTTCTCCACTGGCCCAAGCAGAGCAGCATTCCCTGCATCAGGACCACTCCCAGATCTTGGATATTCAGCCAGATTTCCTGAGCCCAAATTCCCAGAGCAGGCTCTGCTCTCCATGAGGGTATCACAGCATCCCTCAGATTCAGTGCCATTTTAGTGCCATTTTAGTGCCACTTCCCTCCCTGGGGGAGCAGGAAGGGCAGGGAGACATCCCAGCTCCCTTTTTTTTTGAGGAAAAGAGATCAAGCTGCACCTTCATTCCACAATAAAGTGGCTGCTGAGTTTAACATTTTAAAACTCCCCAAACGTTTGTTTTTGCTGTGGCTCATCCCACCCCTGCATTCAGATAATGCTGCTGCTGCTTCCCACACAGTAAATCCTGCTTGGGAAAGTATTTGCCACAGGATTTGGGTCTCCCTGACTTACCTGATTGTCACCTGACAGGAAAGGGAAGAAATCTAAACCTGTCAAGAGACAAAAAACAAAATTCAGCTTCTCCAAACAGCCCCTGTCCATTTTCTCACCACTTATCTTGAAATAAAACCAGCCTAACACTGACGACACTCCAAATTCTCTTTGCTACTAGAGGTATTTACCTAATTATTTGTATTTTATAATTAAATCAGTGCTTGGAGAGCTGTGCAGGTGCAGGCAGGACTCACCTTGCAGGTCATAAGGCATGGGTGTCATATGGAATGGATGCCTGTAGTCCTGGATGAGTGATGTGTTGATGTAGCTGGTGTCCACAGCAGGAAGGCTTGGGGTTCTTGACACAGGAGAAGCTTGGTGGGGTAAATTTAAAATGCTGGAAGGGAAAAACAGGCTTGTTAAAAGCATAAAACACACTCTTGGTTTATTGCTGCCCCATCAGGGGGTGCTTGTTTGCTTATTTTCAATTTGGACTTCAATTCAAAACACATTCTGAACCTCTTGGAGGGCGTGCAGCCATCCTAAAGCTGCACCACACACTCCCCAGGCTCCCTCCCCACAATATTCCACCAGAGCATCCCTTCAGTCCAGGACAGCTGGAATTTAGGGAAGGAAAGCTCAGTCCCAAACAGCAGAAACTGGAAATGCTGCTGGGGTCTCCAGAAATGTGTTACAGGTGTTTTCAACAAGGACAAGACAATCCTGAAGGAACACTGACTCCAAAACCCCACAGAGGT
Organism: Irena cyanogastra; assembly: GCA_013397155.1. Taxonomy (NCBI): domain Eukaryota; kingdom Metazoa; phylum Chordata; class Aves; order Passeriformes; family Irenidae; genus Irena; species Irena cyanogastra. The sequence goes on along the minus strand of VWZV01010120.1, from coordinate 78,632 downwards.
CTGTGGGACCCCCAGCACTGACAGCCCACAAGGTGATCCCAGCTGGAGAGGGGAAAAAAGGCCTTGAGGGGCTGGAGGGATCACTGATTTCCACTGTGGAGCAGATTCCCACAGGATCCCTGCCTTCCATCCCTGAATATTTATGCAAACCAGGAGCTATTTCCAGCCTGGCTGCTCAGGTGTGCCCAGGTGCTTGTGGCACTCCCTATTCCCACAGTCCTGCTCCTCCCTGGCTGCTGCTTCCACATTTCCCTATGGAAGAAAAACATTCCCAGACCTGCAAAATCCACACTTTTGTTCCTTTTGCATCATTCTGCACTCATTTCTTCAAACACAGCTGAACTATTTGTGTTGCACACTCAAAGCTGTGATTCCCTGTGCTCCACTTCACAAACACAACTGGAATATTTCATTGTGTTGCACTCACAGCTGTGATTCCAACCTCAGGCCTCGTGCTGAGAGCAAACCCAGGGGTACCAAAGGAAGCTCTAACCCAAACACAGAACTTCCCAGAGCTGATTTGCTCTGTAATCCCTGACTGCTCCCTGCAGTGCTGTCTCCTCACCCCTTGCTGTTCATGGGAGATGCTGGAGATATGGAGGGACAGCTCCTCTTGGCCGAGGGCTCCTCCTCCTCCTCGTCGGAGGAGCTGTCGATGGTCAGGTCGATCACTTCCACCTTCTTGTTTTTGTTGGATTGTTGGTGAGAGGACACCTGGTGTTCCAAGGAGGAGCTGATGCATCCTGCATAGAACCAACCATCAGCTACAATCACAGCTCGTTCAAAAGCTCAGAATTAAATCAAAAACCCCACAGCACGTCGGTAACTTTAAAGCACTGTCAGCCCCAGACAGGTGTGACCCAATTAATGGAACATAAATGATTAAAGCTACAAATACATGTTTAAAAATGAGCATTTTGGGAGGTGAGGGAACACAGGGGATCCCAGAGTGTCCTTCACAGCCCAGCTAAGGCTCACCATCCACTCCATTGTACGATGCTGTCACCTCCTGCACTTCCTTCTTGGACCTCATGGGAGCCCAGGACCCATCCTCCTTGAACTGGATTTCATCACAATCTGTACAGAACTTCAGGATTTCCATGAACAACCTGTCCAGCAAAAATATTTCACATCAGTCCTAAAAAAGAGCTTTTTTTCCTTTATTAGTCAGTGTAAGTCTGAATTTTTTGGTAAAGCTTTTACTGCTCTGCTCTTCTCCCAGCTGCCTCCTTGATAAAAAGGAATCACTGACAAAATTCAAATATTACCTGGAATAAAGATCTGCAAAAATGAAGATTTTTATTTAAAAGCACTGAATGGAATCCTGCAGAGCTCATGATTCAGAACTCTCCATTTCCCAAAACAAAGGAATTCTGTGAACTAGAATTTATTAAAGAATCGTCTCCTTACCCCCTATGACAAAACTTAACTGAGGAAACCTCTCTTAAATCTGAGGATTTGTGGAACTTCCTAACAAATGCTGAGCATGGGAATCTCAATTTGCAGCCTCTTCTCCCACAGGCACCTCCTAGAATTTCAGGATCCTGGCAGCACATCACTGCCAGTGGGAATTGCAGCTTTTGACCAGGGCCATTCATGTGGTTCTGCAGGGAAGAGCTTGGCTTTAATTAGAGACGGCTCCCTCTTTCCCAGATTGGGGCATTTTGCACAAATACCCTTCTCTTTGGGATGCTCCAGTCAGATCAGATCCAACATCTGCACCTGCAGCAGCAGGAGAAACAAGGGAAATGTGGGGTTTGCATTGTTCCCGTTTTTTGGCTTTGCTGTTTTAGGCAGAAACCTCAAGCAGGAGCCCCCCAGATCTTTGATCCAAGGCAGATTTATCCCTGGAAATCTGGGGATGCAGGAGTCCAGAAAAGCCTGAGTGTCTCTTCAGGAGCTTTTTGCAAGCCTCTAAAGGGACCCTGAGTGACCTCATGCTGCACTGGCAAAATAAAACACACATTTCCTAAAAGACTCATCGTTGATGAGGTAGTTTTTTAAAATTTTGGAGTTTCCTGGGGGTTTTCAGGTCTGCTTTTGGGGTTTTGTTTATTTCATCCATTTTGATCTTTGTTTTATATTGAGAGTATTCTCAGAAACCTCTGTTTGTTCTCTCCCTTTATAAAAAAAAAAAGAAAAATTCCTCTCTTAAAGAAATTAAAATGCAAACCCAGAAATACACGCTTGGCCCAGCCCGAGGTGAGATTTATTTATTTTTTTAGTGTTTTGCAAGTAGGCAGAGCCAGGGAATCAATCTCTGTGTCACCTTCCATAGATAGCAGCTCCCCGAGTGTGAAATTGTACACGGAATTGTGCAGGCACTCAGAGGGGTGGCAGCATTGATTTGCTCTTGTCTCTTATCACTCCTGCCAGATCTGTACAGTTGCTCCATTAAAAGGAAATACAACATGTGCTGTCTGCACCTAGGAAAGCTCAGGAATTTACTGAGAACTGCTCTCATTATTATCAACTCGAGTTTGAAGGAGCAGAACTCTTGAGAAGGAGCTGCTCAGGAATTCCTGACCAGGAGCAGGGAAATCCAACACAGGCAGCTCCAAAAAGGAGGGAAACCAGCTCAGTTTCAGACAGGAGCACCACACCTGGGTTCTGACTCCAGCTCTACTCACCCATCAATGATGAGATGCTCATAGGGAGCTTTCTTGTCACACACAGGGCAAACCCAGGTTGGCTTTTTCTCGTTCATCTGGATGTAGAGAGTGGCATCAAAACACTGCAGGTGGGAGCAGGTCAAGGCCCTGCAGGGGATGGTCAGGCGCATCTTGCCAAGCTGTGAGAGAAAAAAAAACAGGATTTTATTACCTTGGGGTTCAATTAACCACCAGGGCTCTCCTGCCTGAAAAGAGACCACAGTTAGGTTGAGTTTTATTCCAGAAAGAACTCTCAGAAACCTGAGTTTTGTCACATAAACACAGTTCCCGCCTTCGTGTATGTCTGAAATGGCATAAAAGTCAGCAAAAATCACGTTTTGGATTTTATTTGATCCAGGAAGCTGAAGAATACATCTTGCCATATTCCTGTAACAAAATGCACTGAGCACCTGTAAATAGCAGCGTCCTGGATGGACCAAAAATAGAATTATTATCTATTATTCCATATATTATATGGACCAAAACCAGAATTATCCTTCATTACCGTGAAAGTATCATTACACTGAAAGGAAAGCAGACAGCAAAAGGAATTTCACTTTAATGTGAAATAAAAATCTCCTCACAAAACCCCAGCAGCTGCTCAAAAAACCCAAATGTTCTTGCTTGCTATACTAATGTAATTTTTTCTACTTTCAGATTTTGCAGCTGTAGTTAGTTCTCTTTTCTCTGCGCTTTCTGTTTCTAAGGCTTGTTTCTGTAGCTTTCTGAAAATCTTCCTACCTTTACTATTTCCCGCATCTCCTCCTCTCGGTACAACTAAAAAGAAACTCTGTTACCTTTGTTGTTGATTGACTACCTTGTGTCAGATGGCTCTGCTATAATATTTATTTCTTTCTGTTGTTTGAATAATTCCTCTTGCTTGATTTAAGCATTTCTGCAGCCGAGTGCTGACGCTGCAGGAGGGGCTGGGACCAACCACACCAAAGGTGAGAGCAGAACAAGAACAAGATTTTCACCACATGAAAACCCAAAAAACAATCACTGGAGTGATGCCTTGGGAAGGCTGGCCTGGAACAGAGGCTGGACAGAGCTAAAGAGTAAAGCAGGGATTTATTAAAAGGATTTCCTCCATGGATCCACCTTGGGCAGCACAAGAGCCCAGCCAGGGCTGCACCCAAGATGAACCAAAATGGGCACAAAATGCACGAGGGCACGGGCTCTGTCACTGGGATCAGTTCTGCTCCATTTGCATCCTGGAGTTCATTGTCCAATTCCAGCTTTAGCTTCTGCACTCCCACCCTGCTTGTTTTTCTCTCTCCAGCCCACATTGTTTGTGCTCTTGGGCTGAGATTTGGATCATTTGTCCTTGGTCCCCAGCTGGAGCAGGAATTGTTTTGTCTCCCTGCTCTGTGAGGAGAGCTCACCATCCCCTGACATGGAGCTCAGACTACACTAAAGCAGTGTAAAATCCAAAAATATAAAATCTAAACCCGAGGCACAGGAGAGCTGCTTACACTGAGGAGTCTGAAGTTGTGTTTATTTGACTGAAACATCCACAGGGCTGCAGCTTGTCAGCTCTGGCTGATCCCAGGGTGGGAGGGGAGCTGGGGAGCGTGGCTCAATCCAGCTGGTGCTGAGCAGTACGAGGAGGGTGCCACAGGATGGCACCAGAATGTCCCCAAACCCACACCCACAGCGAGAACAAAGGCTCTTCTCACAGCCACCCCTTCCTCAGCGTGATGGGGAGGGGTTTTTTATTCCCTCTGAACTGAAATCTCGCTTATTTTCCTTCCCTCTGCCTCTCAGTCACTGTCACCAAGTCCCCAGTGATGGGAGGGGACACGGAATTCCCTGGGGACACAGAATTCCCCCAGGAGATGCTCTGGGGCAAGGCCTTTGGCACCTCCTCCCCCCAAATCCACAACCAAGCATATTATTCCCATCTCAAAATCACATTATTCTCATGCCAAGAAATCACATTATTCTCATGCCAAAATCACAATATTCCCATTCCAAAAATCACAATATTCCTATCCCAAAAATCACATTATACCCATCCCAAAATCATGTTATTCCCATGCCAAAAAATCACATTATTCCCATGCCAAAAATCACAATATTCCTATTCCAAAAATCACATTATTCCCATCCCAAAAATCACACTATTCCCATCCGAAAATCACATTATGCCCATCCCAAAAATCACAATATTCCCATCCCAAAAATCACATTATGCCTATCCCAAAATCAACTCCCCAAAACCCCAAAATTTAAAATCCAGGAAGATTTTCCCCAAGGTTTGGGTAAAAAACCTCTGCTGAGATGGGATTTAACCACACTCAGAGCTCACAGGTTGATGATCTTTTCCCATTTTTGGCACTGAACCTCCTGGATCAGCTCTGCCACAAAAAAATTTAAAAAGCAGGGATGCATCCCAAGTTTGGAAAAGCTGCATTCCCATCGCTGGGACCGATTCCTGCCTGCTGGCAGCCAAAAAAACACTGCATTAATTTCTTTTACAAGCACACAAAACATTTCTATCTTTCCCTGCTAAAAAACAGGAGTCCAGGATTTGTAAACAAAGCTGAAAAACCTCCAGTAAAGCCCTGGATTTGGAATTTTTCTCCAGTTAAATATTTGGTCCGGCTGCAGAGCCTGGGGATTTATTTCTTTGTGCTTTCAGGGAGAAAAATTAACATGAATTTGAGTGTGTTCCTGAAGTCCAGGCTCAGAGCAGCCCCTCTGCATCCTGGATGCCAAATTCCAAGGAAGCTCTGAGCAGCTTGGAGGGCAAAACTAAAAATTAAAACTAAAATTAAAATTAAAATTAAAATTAAAATTATAAATACTAAACCCACTGAAACAAGTCCCAGAGATTCAAAGAAGTGCACCTTGTGTTAAAATGATAAATTTTCAATAATTTATCACTGTTTACATAAATCCAGGTATAAAATAGTGCATCTATTTGGGTTAAAAAACAGTGAGAACATCAAGATCTCTGCCACTTGCATGGAATTATTTTCTCTCACTTCCAATTGGACCAAAACATTTTGTTTGAACAACTGCAGGACCCTGCTTTGGTTTCAAATTCAGATTATTGAATCCAGGTGTGCATTTGCACACAGCAATTCCAGGAGGTGCTGCTTCCTTTGGCTGCTCTGAACATCAGTTTCCCCCCTTTTCCCTCTTTTTTTACCATCCAAGCCCAAGCTGCACTCTCAGAGGATCCAGTGACACATTTAAATGTGTGCTTACATGTATTTTGAGTAACGTTCCCAAGCTAATGGAATACTCATTTTCCCAGGGGTATTTCACAAGTTTTTCAGCACAGAGACAGGGAATTTCAGCTGCTCTCTATCCCCACAAAGTTACACCAGGTAAACACGAGGAAATTTCCACCACAACAGCCACATTTCCATCAGAATCACTTTTGAGGGAATAAAAAAATCAACTTACTGGACAAAGAAGAGACACTCTTAAGCTGGTTGTTGCTATTTCACTGTCTGGATCTGCAGTTAGTTTCTCTTTAACTGGTATTTGAAAGAAGAAAAGGTTTATTTTAGGTTAATTCAAATGTGAATTGGATGATAAAGAAATAAAAAAGTTTGAAATGTTGTGGTAAACTTTGAATTCAAGATGTGAATTGTTGAAAAATGTGTTTATCCAGAGATGCCTTAACTCCTTTGCATGCAACTTTGCACCTGACCATTATTTAATATTTAATATCACATTAATTTCACGTCTAAGGCAAGCTAAAGTTGTTCAACTTGTTAACAACTCTCACACGGACAGGCATCATTATAAACCCCCAAAATCCTCATCAAGTGATTTCAAACTGAAAAGCAAATTGAGCAATAGGCAGCCAGCAGTACCCTGACAAAATATGAGATTTAAGTAACTGCAGTGAAAATTGAAATCTTTAATTTCTGGAGTTTTTCATCGTCTATTTTTATTTACAAGGCCTGTTCCATGAGCAGTCCTTGGCAAAATGAACAAGTCAGACTCATTTCATTCCTGCTCTAAGAACTGCACCTACACCTTCATCCTCACCTTGCAGAGCAGCAGCCACCTGGAACTCCGCAGATTTTTGTGCATTTTGTGCATAAATCATTAAACTGCATTAGGAAAAACTAATGCCCAGCACTATTATTTAGTGCTGCACTCGTTTCTTCCCCTCTGGAGAAGGTGCAACACCTGATGTGAGCATTAATTAAAGACTAACACCAGTGATCAGGTGTTGGGATTTTCCCCTCTCCCTGAAAACCAAACCCACAGCAGTTTTTGCTGCGTTTATGCCACAAATTTCCATCCGTCTGTTGTCAGAAGAAACAAAAAGGCAGCAAATTCACTCTGGAGTGAGGAGGAGCTCTGTGCTGGTCACTCTCTCTGGGCTCATCCCACAACTTTGGGAACAGAAAATGCTCAATGGAGCCGTTCCTGCCCAGGCCCAGGCCCAGGGTGAGGCCTTCAGCCCCGAGGTGCCCACTGCCCCCTTCACTGTAAAACACACTTGTGCCATTCTGCTCTATTATTTAGTGCTTGTTTCTCCCCTTCTGGAGAAGGCACAACACCTGATGTGAGCATTAATTAAAGAGTAATTTTATATGGGTCAGGTACTGGGATTTTCCCCTCTCCCTGAAAAACCCACAGCAGTTTTTGCTGGTGTTTTTATGCCACAAACTTCCACCAGTTTGTTGCCAGAGGAAACAAAAGGGCGGCAAATTCACTCTGGAGTGAGGAGGAGTTCTGTGCTGGCCACTCTCTCCGGGCTCACCCCACAACTCTGGGAACAGAAAATGCTCAATGGAGCCGTTCCTGCCCAGGCCCAGGCCCAGGGTGAGGCCTTCAGCCCCGAGGTGCCCAATGCCCCCTTCACTGTAAAACACACTTGTGCCATTCTGCTCTATTATTTAGTGCTTGTTTCTCCCCTTCTGGAGAAGGCACAACACCTGAT
>VWZV01010120.1:38675-70806 GCA_013397155.1 Irena cyanogastra | reverse complement strand
ATGCAACTTTGCACCTGACCATTATTTAATATTTAATATCACATTAATTTCACGTCTAAGGCAAGCTAAAGTTGTTCAACTTGTTAACAACTCTCACACGGACAGGCATCATTATAAACCCCCAAAATCCTCATCAAGTGATTTCAAACTGAAAAGCAAATTGAGCAATAGGCAGCCAGCAGTACCCTGACAAAATATGAGATTTAAGTAACTGCAGTGAAAATTGAAATCTTTAATTTCTGGAGTTTTTCATCGTCTATTTTTATTTACAAGGCCTGTTCCATGAGCAGTCCTTGGCAAAATGAACAAGTCAGACTCATTTCATTCCTGCTCTAAGAACTGCACCTACACCTTCATCCTCACCTTGCAGAGCAGCAGCCACCTGGAACTCCGCAGATTTTTGTGCATTTTGTGCATAAATCATTAAACTGCATTAGGAAAAACTAATGCCCAGCACTATTATTTAGTGCTGCACTCGTTTCTTCCCCTCTGGAGAAGGTGCAACACCTGATGTGAGCATTAATTAAAGACTAACACCAGTGATCAGGTGTTGGGATTTTCCCCTCTCCCTGAAAACCAAACCCACAGCAGTTTTTGCTGCGTTTATGCCACAAATTTCCATCCGTCTGTTGTCAGAAGAAACAAAAAGGCAGCAAATTCACTCTGGAGTGAGGAGGAGCTCTGTGCTGGTCACTCTCTCTGGGCTCATCCCACAACTTTGGGAACAGAAAATGCTCAATGGAGCCGTTCCTGCCCAGGCCCAGGCCCAGGGTGAGGCCTTCAGCCCCGAGGTGCCCACTGCCCCCTTCACTGTAAAACACACTTGTGCCATTCTGCTCTATTATTTAGTGCTTGTTTCTCCCCTTCTGGAGAAGGCACAACACCTGATGTGAGCATTAATTAAAGAGTAATTTTATATGGGTCAGGTACTGGGATTTTCCCCTCTCCCTGAAAAACCCACAGCAGTTTTTGCTGGTGTTTTTATGCCACAAACTTCCACCAGTTTGTTGCCAGAGGAAACAAAAGGGCGGCAAATTCACTCTGGAGTGAGGAGGAGCTCTGTGCTGGTCACTCTCTCTGGGCTCATCCCACAACTTTGGGAACAGAAAATGCTCAATGGAGCCGTTCCTGCCCAGGCCCAGGCCCAGGGTGAGGCCTTCAGCCCCGAGGTGCCCACTGCCCCCTTCACTGTAAAACACACTTGTGCCATTCTGCACCATTTTTTACTGCTGCACTCATTTCTTCCCCTCTGGAGAAGGTGCAACACCTGATGTGAGCATTAATTAAAGAGTAACACCACTATCAGGTGCTGGGATTTTCCCCCCTCTCCCTGAAAACCAAACTCCCCACAGCAGTTTTTGCCGTTTTTATGCCACAAACTTCCACCAGTTTGTTGCCAGAGGAAACAAAAGGGCGGCAAATTCACTCTGGAGTGAGGAGGAGCTCTGTGCTGGTCACTCTCTCTGGGCTCATCCCACAACTTTGGGAACAGAAAATGCTCAATGGAGCCGTTCCTGCCCAGGCCCAGGCCCAGGGTGAGGCCTTCAGCCCCGAGGTGCCCACTGCCCCCTTCACTGTAAAACACACTTGTGCCATTCTGCTCTATTATTTAGTGCTTGTTTCTCCCCTTCTGGAGAAGGCACAACACCTGATGTGAGCATTAATTAAAGAGTAACACCACTATCAGGTGCTGGGATTTTCCCCCCTCTCCCTGAAAACCAAACTCCCCACAGCAGTTTTTGCCGTTTTTATGCCACAAACTTCCACCGATTTCTTGTCCTGAGGTACTGAATGCCCACTTCACTGCAGAACACAGTTGTGCCATTCTGCACAAACAAAGCCAGGATGGCTGAGCTGAAAGAGATTCTCTTGCATTTTTCCCCTCACAGTGTCAACAGGGTTCCTGGACTGGCTCCTAGTGCAAACAAAGACTCTGAGTCTTTGAATTGGAGCTGAATACAAAGAACACCACTATCACATTCCCAAAGCCCAGAGGGCTGTAGGAAGTCCAAAGCTTGGTTAGCGCAGTCCTAATTCCAAATCTGCCCTCACAAAAGTGATTTTTTTGTCCTTTTCACAAAAGCCCAGCAGACACATACTCAGTGCTCTGGAGTGATCCGGGTTCCGGATTCCCTTGGCCCGCAACCGCTGCAGGAGCACCGTGGAGGAGAGCTGCTTCACCAGGTACACTGCCATGGAATAGTTCTGGAAAACACCAAAAACAACAGAGAAACCCCAAAAACATCAGAAAAAACTCAAACAAAGCCCATCAGAGAAACCCTGCCTGCAGTACACAGCAGTTTGTTATGGGATTGCAGGGCACCATGGAGGAGAGCTGCTTCACCAGGTACACTGCCATGGAATAGTTCTGGAAAACACCACAAAATATCAGAGAAACCCCAAAAACACCAGAGAAAACCCCAAAAAAACCATCAGAGACCCCTGCCTGCAGCACACAGCAGTTTGTTATGGGATTGCAGGGCACCGTGGAGGACAGCTACTTCAATTTTATATCAATAATATTCAGTACTAGGCTTGTGTCAGTACACTGAATTTTATATGGGTAATGTTCAGCACTGCACTGGTGTCACTATATTTCATTTTATATGGATAATGTTGGGCACTGCACTGGTGTCAGTATATTTAATTTAATTTTATATGGACAATGTTCAGCACTGCATTGGTGTCAGTATATGTAATTTTATATGGATAATGTTGAGCACTGCACTGGTGTCAGTATATTTAATTTAATTTTATATGGATAATGTTGAGCACTGCACTGGTGTCAGTATATTTAATTTAATTTTATATGGACAATGTTCAGCACTGCATTGGTGTCAGTATATTTAATTTTATATGGACAATGTTGAGCACTGCACTGGTGTCAGTATATTTAATTTTATATGGGTAACGTTCTGCACTGCACTGGTGTCAGCGTATTTAATTTTACAGGGATAATGTTCAGCACTGCACTGGTGTCAGTATATTGAATTTAATTTTACATGGATAATGTTCAGCACTGCACTGGTGTTACTATATTTAATTTTATATGGAAAATGTCCAGCACTGCACTGGTGTCAGTGCATTTAAGGAAAGCTGTCAGGTCAAATATGATCAGAATTTTTTCTTTTTTTTAAATAAAAGCCTGTTTTGTTTTCAAAATAGGAAAATGAGCAGGGATGCCTCTTCACCAGATGCATCACCTGCAGTAGCTGCAAGCACTGGCCATCTTTTTCCTCTCCTCCTGCACTCAGTTGTCTCTGAAATGTGAATTTCATCACCAAAGCAGGGCAGAGGCAAACCCAACTCTGCCAAGTCCCACAGCTCAGGTGAACCTTCCCTCATGGAATGAACTCTTCCTGCCATGGAGCTCCAGTTCCTGGGAGTTCTGAAGCTCTCACTTTTCTTATCATCTCCAAAAAATCAGGTTATAAATGTCTTTCTAAAAATGTGACTCAGCAGCAACACCCCGCAACCCCCAGAATGGAAAGGACCAAATCTGTGTTCTCACATTAGGGTACATAAATTATTTTTGATTTGAGCATTGGCTAAACCTGGAGCTGCATTCATACGATTGAAATTGAAAAATAAAAGGCTTCCCTCAGCAACTGCCACACGTTTCCACACTAAAAAAACCCATGTAATTGTGACATCCCCCATCCTTTATTTAGGATCTGAAGGCAGGATCTCGGTGATATATCTCACCACAAAATCACACCAATTGGAGCAGCATCAGAAACACCACATTTTAAATATTTCATTCTCACAATGAACGCTTCTCACGTCGTTAAAAACCACTACTGCCTTAACTTGTTTGTTTAATGCCTCAATTAGGAGAGGAGTTAGAAAAATGCTAATTAACGTTGTGAAATTATTTACCGACAGCTTGAATCTACAAAGGCAGGAACTCGCCCAAGGCATCTTGTACAGAAGGCTCTTGAAACAGATTGTGTAAAAATCACAGCGAGGACTCCAGCAAAGGTAGGGAGCAGGGCTGGGACAAGAACTGATTCTTGAGGGAAGGGGGAGAGGGGAACTCAGGGTTTGTGCTACACAGGCACAGCCAAATATAAAATAACTCTTCACATTTCACTGTCAAATCTGTAAGAATCAAATTAGGAAGGATTGTGTCTTAAAGCATCAATTTAGCAAGGATTTTTTTTTATAGAATTCCAGGATGGTTTGGGTTGGAAAGGATCTTAAATCCCATCCCATTCCACCCCTGCCACATCCACTGTCCCAGGCTGCTCCAACCCTGTTCTACAATTCTGGATCTAATGGTTATTTATGCCAGAAGTCACCCAAAATGTTCTTTATAACTGATTGATCTGTGAAACCTGAGAACCAGCCAGTTCCCAAGGGACTGACTCAAACTTGGGGCACTTCTTTCCCCTAAATCCTGAATTCTGAATCCCTCAGAGCAACATCCACCTGCGCTCCAGCAGTGTAAACCCAAGCAGGCTGATCTGGAACTGCTTCTTTCTGATACCTGCAGCTCTCACCAGATAAAAGAGGACTTTTTTTTTTACCAGAATCACTCAGCCATCCTTTCTGCCATCATCTGAATGGAGATTGTTTTTGGCTCCACAAGAAATCCATCCTAAATCCCATCCTGGTGCTGCAGAGCTGCCCATTGTGCCTGACTGGAGCGTAAGCGTTTTTCCACGCTGGGCTTTGCACGCTGACAAATTCTTGGCCAAAGTTTCACCTCAGGACAATTCTGGGCACTTCTAAAAACAGGATGGGGGCAGTGGCAGCAGCACACGGTGCCTCTGGAATGCCCACCCAGCAGCTTTGCTGCCAGCACTGAAAGCAGCTCAGTAATTCATGGCTGATTTACTGAAGGCACTTTTTGCAGCATGTTCCAGATTTAATTAGACGGTGGAACATCAGCGGTTTTCTGACACCAATTGTAACCTTCTCCCCACAGACACAAAAATGATAAAAACATGAGGTTTTAAACATGAAGGATGAGGAGAACAGCTGGGAGAAATGTAAAAAAGGTCAATGGAATCAGCTGGGATGTTTTATGGCCACACTCACAGCTCTGAAGGGCCACTCTGTACTCGGTGGCACCCGCTCCTTGCAAGTCCAAGCCAAGCTTTGGACTGCAGTCCCTGCAGTCAGGAAGAGCTTCAAAGTCTGAAGTTTGGCCAAATCAACAAACAAAAGGTTTAGAGGATGCCTTGATCTCTTTATCTGGGCCCTCCCTGAGTCACAAAGATGAGGAGGGAGAGACCCCACCCCGAAGGTGAGGGAGGATCTGAGGGAGCACATCCCGCCCGCCCACACCACGGAATTCCAGCTCAACAAGGACACTCCGTGGGTACCCCAGCAAGGATTTTCTGCACAGTATTATCTCCAAAACACACAGAAGAGAGCCCAGAGGCGCTCACCCTGCCAATCTCTGCAGTCCAGGACACGACGATGGTGTTGGGGACCGTGGTGGACAAGCGGACGAGTGAGGTAATGTTGATTGGTCGGCTGGGGCGCTTTGGTTCGACACCGTTTTTGGTTGGTGGCAGGTAGCCCTAAAAACCAAAATTTCAGCTCTCAGAAAAAAAGAATGCCACAGTGGTTTTGCCTCCTGCCCCTCCCAACACACCTGGAGCAGGCTCTATGGTTAATTCAAAGAGAGAAGGATCAGACAATAAAACATGAAGCGTTTTAGAAGCTCTTTCTCCTGATGGAAATCCAAAATCCTAACCTTGCCCACAGAATATTAAAGAGAACTTTGCCACCTCTCCTGTCTCAGCAAAACTAAATAAAAATCCCAAACTTTGGACCAGAGTTCCTAAAATTCAATTCTTTTTTCTCTGTTCATATTAGTATTACTAAATATGAGATCCTGAAAAGGAGTTTTTAACTTCCATATGAACTTCTGGATCTACTGGCTAAAACAAATTACTGGATCTTTTCTGTTCATTCCAATGCTCCAGAATGTGAAAACAAAGACTGGCATAAATTTTCAGGCAGATAATTCCTAATAATGCATCCCAAAACGTGTATTAAAAGCAGATTTTACTTACTGGAAGGCTGCATGGTTTCCCATTTACTTTCACACACAGATTGGGTGGGAAGTGATCTTCTTGTGGACAACTGGTTTCTGATAAACAAAACCTAAAAGCAAAGAGCTGCCATCATCTTTCACTTCTGAAGTGATTTAAAGACCATCTCTTCCTAGAAGGAATTGTTTTTCCACTGAGCTATGAAATCATGACAGATCTTGCTAAGCACAGCCCTCAAATGATGTCACTGAGCAGGAAAACCCCCCAAAATTACAGGGCTTCAAGCAGCCTGGAGGTTCCTCCTCAGATTCCTTGAATTCCTCAGCCTGACTCATTCCACCCCCATTTCTCCCCTGCCTTTTCTGCAGCCTGACCTCTCCCCACAAGACCAAGGTGTCACCAGTGACATTTCCCACCAGCCCAGCTGCAGTTCCGGGCACTTTCTGCTGCTGAATTTATTTGTTTCCAGTTCAGAGAGGTGGCTTTTGCTGCTGGATCCCCAGCAGGACACACCCTTCCTGCTCCCAGCAGCACAAGGAGCATTCCAAGGAGCAGCAAAACCTGCCAGCTCCCCTGGATTCCTTCCAAGGAATCTCCTTCTTCATGGAGAACCCAACAGGGGTTTCCCGCATCCCCTCCTCGTCCTTGGTCCATCCCACCCCACCTGGCTGAGACAGAGGACTGAATCCATTTATGATGGACTAAAAACCCCAAATTCACCAGGCTGGGGACTCCCAAAGTGCCCAAAGAAGCAGATCTGGGAATTCCCACGGAATCCATCCCTGCTAGGAAAAAACAACCCTCCCTGCTCATGGATTTTCCAGTCCCAGGCACATGGAATGACCAACACGGAATTAGAGGAAGGAGGATTCACTGACAAGAAAATCAACCAGGATGAGGCTCGTTTCCATCCAGGAATTCCCAGCCTGCTGGGCAGGACCTGGCTGAAAAATCCTAAAAACCAACAGGCAACAAAATCCCTACCTTAGCTGGACCTGTACTGTGAAGTCACATTTGGTCCCAGAAATATCCCTGGAAACAAGAGAAAATGGGTTAAAATACCCTGCTTTTCACAAGAACCCTCAGTACTGCAATACAGATTCCTCAAGAGTTTGCTGGAAGTTCAATTTATGGAAAACACTTCATTTTTACACAAAAAAATGTAAAATTCACACTTTCAGGTATGTATAATGTACTCCAGACTTTGCTGCTCCTGCTCAAACCACCACTCTCAAGAGAGGTTAAGGAAGAGGTTTTATTTTTTGAGGTAAATAAATAAATTTGTGTCTGACCTCTATTTTTGTGGGGTTTTTTTGTTGTTTGGGGGGTTTTTTTTGTTTTTTTTGTTTGTATGTTTGTTTTGTTTGGGGGTTTTTTGGTTGTGTTTTTGAGGGGGATTGGTTGAGTTTTTTTCTGGTTTTTTGGTTTTTTTTTTTGTTTTGGGTTTTTTCTTTGTTGTTTGTTTTTTGGGGGGGTGTTTTTTGGGGATTTTTTTTTGGTTTTTTGATTTTTTTTTTGGTTTTTTGATTTTTTTATCTATTAGAAAGAAAATTCTGATGGCTCACCATAAAGTCACATCTTTATAATGAATTAACAGTCAAACTGGTGGCAAGGAAGAGCTGCAGGAAGCAGAATTCTGGACGTGCAGGGAGTTTAACACCAGAGAAACCCAGCCAAAACTCTCTGGTGGGGTTGAATCCTCTCCTCCCCATACAGCGAGAAAACCAAATTCCCCAGAGGAGTTCTCCCTTGCCATTGCCAAGGCAGTGAGTGGAAAGCTGGGTGGATTTGGGGTGAATTTCTGAGGTTTCAGGGCTGCTGGGGCTCACTCACATGGAGCTGCTGATCTGCTGCACTTGCTGCGGCGTCAGCGCGAAGGCAAAGCAGGTTTCTCGAAACCTCTGGCTGTTATCTGAGGCTGCAAGAGAGCAGAGAGCATCAAAAAGCAGCCAGGACGAGCAGGAAATAATCAAATCATGTCACAACACCATTTTTCTTTAACCCCAGCAGCATCAGACACGTCTGGCTCTGAAGAGCTTTTGAGGAAGTTGTCGTTGGAAGCCTCCTGTAAATAAAAATAGAGTGAACAAACTTTATAAGCCTATAAAGTGTACATTAAAATAGGGATGGAGATAACAGCAGAGCTGAGGCAAATCAAGGCTTTTTATCGCTGTAAGTTAATGCCAAACGTGCTCTGATATGAAATAAAAATACAGCTGAGGATTTCTCATCCATCACTTTTTTATTCCCCCCCATGCACCAGACCGTGGCTCGGGCTGTCCGAGTTCACAGAGGGGCTGCAGCACCACCCTGGCACATCTCACAGCCCAGTCCAAGGTTTTATGGACTTCAGTGCACCAAACAGATCCAGAACAAGCCAAGAACTCGTGAGATTTGCAGCTATAAAATCTGATTTTGAAGCCTTTCCTCTCCGCGCCACAGCGCTCCAGAACCAAACAGTGCTCCGGAGTAAAATGCTCCTGCTGGAAATTAATGTTGAATATCTCTAAAACAGTGTTTTTAGCTAAAACACAGCCTTTCACAGGGCCACTGCAGCAATGAAAAGGGTTTTTTAAATAATAAATTGAAAGAAAGCATCATCTCCCCAGAGAATTACTCCCCTCACTCACCAGCACACACTGAATGAAAAGCTGCTGTAAGCTGCACTTCAATCTCATTATTCTTCATAATTTTCTAAGTTCTCAATAAATATCCTGTGCATAAACACGAGACCAATTTCCCATTTTTTGTTTTACTATAATGCACTTCTTGACTCATCCCTGAGTGACAGCTGAGTGAGTATTTCAGGGTGAGAATTGAGATTTTCTTCCAAGCAGCGTGGGGTGGGTTGGAACCAACAATAGCAAAGGCACTGATTGAGTGTAAATATTACAGCAGGAACCTCCCAAAATCCCATTTTTCATCTTTCCTGCATCACACTGCTCCAAAATCCTTCCATTTATCCCACAATTTGCTGTTGTGCCTGACCAGGAGCAGGGGACACGGAGCTGCTGCTGGGAACCTTTGAGAAAGAATTCAGTTTTATAAATAACTCAGATTTTGAAATGCATACGTTTCCTCCCTGCTAGCACAATGTCTGCAGGAAACAGACACAATGTATACAATTAACAATGAAAATCTGCTCTCACATTTGCTCTGCCATAGAATTTGACACCTATTTTTAGCTATAAATGGCAAGATCACAATTACAAACTCTAATTAACAAAAGCTGAATTAGCAAAGCTCATGCACTGCAGAGAAATGAGGGAATTCCAGTTGTTATTTCCTGCTTTTCCATGGGTTTTTCTGCTGGCTTCATTTTTCTCCAGGTATTATTCGCTTTAGCCTGGAAATTGTCAAATTTGGCTGTATTAGAAAAGTTCTGGAAGGTTTTTGGGAACTTTTGGTGTGAACTCCAGCACTTCATTAACTAAAAACTGCTGACTATTTAACTAATGCCACCTCCATTTAAAGCTCAATTATCCAGAGAAGCCAACCAGCAGCTACCAAAATTCCTTGGATTTCCCAAGCTTTCCCCTTTCCCATCTTTTTTGCAGCAGCTCCAATTTAGGGAATCCAGCAGGGAAATGGGCAAACAGGGGGAACTTGGAATTGTGTGTGCAGCAGGAAAACTGGGACAGAGTTTGGACCCAAGGTTCTAAAATTCAATCCTTTTTCCTCTGCTCATGTTGATACAAGATTTATTTTTTACTAAACAGTGATAAGAAAAGTGGGGTTTGAACTTCCATATTCATAGAATCACTGAGTTATTAAGGTTGGAAAAGACCTCAAAGCTGACCAGGTTCAACTCCTGGCTGAACACCACCTTACCAATTAAACCAAAATTTGGTTTTTGAGCCCTTCCAGGGATGGTGATTCCACACTTCCCTGGGAAAGCTGTTTCAATACTTAACCACTCTCCCAGGAATTAAATATTTCCTAACATCCAGCTGTTGTATTGGTCAAATTAAAGCATTTATACATTTATTTGGGAGAAAATGTGGAAGGACATCCCTGAGTGCTGCCATGGGAGCTTTCCCTGTTCCAGCTCTCCTCAGGAGCCGTGCCAGGACAGAACACAGCCTCTGCCTGAACAAAAAACTAAATTAAAAAAGGCCTCTCACATTTCTTCTTGAGATTTGGGGGGGTTTTGGTGTGTTTTCAGTGTCTTTTGTGCAGTTAATGCTGCAGCCTCAAAGAGAAGACTTTGAAAGGCACTGACAGGACAAGGGGGATGGGCTTAAATGGCCAGGAAGTGGGGTTAGTTGGGATTTGGGGAGGAATTCTTTGGTTAGCTGGGATTTGAGAAGGAATTCTTTGGTTAGATGGGATCTGGGGAGGAATTCTTTGGTTAGATGGGACTTGGGGAGGAATTCCTCCCTGGGATGGTGGTGAGGGGCTGGGATGGGATTCCCAGAGGAGCTCCCTGGATCCCTGGAACGTCCAAGACAAAGCTTGGAACACTCTGGGACAGTGGAAGGTGTGGAGATGGGATCCATGAGATGGGATGGGAATGGGATCCATGGGATGAGGATAGAATGGGGATGGAACGAGATCCATGGAATGGAGATGGCATCCATGGGATTGGATCCACAGGATGGGGATGGGATGGGATTCATGGGATAGGATGGGATGGGGATAGGACGGGATCCATTGGATGGGATGGCATCCATGGGATGGGATGGGATGGGGATGGAACGAGATTCATGGGATGGGATGGGATGGGGATGGAACGAGATTCATGGGATGGGATGGGGATGGAATGGGGATGGGAATAGGATGGAATCCATGGGATGGAATCCATGGGGTGGGATGATATGGGGATGTGATTTCAGCTCCCCTCCAACCCACACCCTCCTGGACCTCTGTGCCGTGCCCTGTCCCGATCCCTGCTAAGTCCCCGAGCTGCAGCATTCCCTGAGAGCAGCCCTGCCTGCCCTGCTCCCAGCTCTGCCTGCCCTGCTCCCAGCTCTCAGCCCTGCTCCCAGCTCTGCCTGCCCAGCTCTCAGCCCTGCCTCCCCAGCTCTGCCTGCCCTGCTCCCAGCTCTGCCTCCCCTGCTCCCCAGCCCTGCCTCCCCAGCTCTGCCTGCCCAGCTCCCAGCTCTGCCTGCCCAGCTCTCAGCCCTGCCTCCCCAGCTCTGCCTGCCCAGCTCCCAGCCCTCCCCTCGCTGCCATCACCACGGGAGCACGGCCACATTGCGAAGAGGGAAGGGAAAAAACCCTGCTAAATAGGCAAAGATGCTCCAAAAGTCAATCAAAGTATTTCCAAACTCCTGCCAGGCGGAGCAGAGCAGGCAAGGAGCTCCATCAAACTACAGCTGAGTTACGGCCAAGCTCCTCGGCTCTCCCAGGACACAACTCTGCCCCTTGGACGGGTAAAAAAAGAGACAAAATCTGATTTTTCTTTGTGGTTTTCTCTAATATTCTCCCTTATCATCTTTTTATGCCAGCATCTAGTCCTTCCAGATCTGCTTAGCCTACAAACGATGCGTGAGGATCCCACCAAACCACATTAAACACCGAGCAGCTTTTCCCTAAAAACCAAATTTCCGCGTTTATCTCTGGCTCCAACTCCTCTGTCCCCAAAGATCTGAGACTTTCCAAGGCAGAAACTTTGGGAATTTGGAATTTCAGAGTGCAGAAAAGCTGACAGATTTCTGATAATTCATCTGGTGGATCTGTGTGTTTAAAACACCACGCAGATCCTGGCAAGTCGGGCACATAATTTACTTTTAGAAGTTCTAGGGGATGATGAAAACCAGAAAAATACAGTTTTAGACAACAAAATCATTCTGATGGCCACAAACACAACCGTGCCCTGCAAACAACAATCATTATTTAACAGAAGAAAGGTAAAAATAGATCTGCAATTGAAAACCAAGAGGATGAAAATAGAATTTATAATCCAATAAAGCTGGAATCAATCCAGGACAACAGAGTTAACATGGACATTCCTCAGAAAGATGCCAGCAATGTTTTTGGGGGGTTGGGTTTGCTGTTTCTGTTCCACAACTATGATTTATTAAATATTAAAACATTTTCCTTCACACTCTGAAAGCAACAGAGCTTGGAAGAGTCAAAATTCCTAAGAAGTTACAGAGTTTCTTCTCCCTAACTTTTCTTTTCCTAATTTCACCATTTCCTGAATTATTCAAGGCTTACCTCACTCCAGGAATGATCCAGGATTGGTACAGATTAACTGAGGGACAAAATTACGCCCTGCTGGTTGTGGATTTCCTTAAAACATTTCACTGAGGTAAAAAGTTTTCAAAATCGGAGGGAAAACTGTTTTAATATATGGCATTCACAGGGCCAAACCACTTAAAATCGTATAGGAACAAAATATAAAATATAAATATATATAAATATAAAAAATTATATAAAAATAAATCTAAATCTAAATATAAACACAATGTATATATATATGTGTATATATATATGTATATCCACAAATCACCAATTCAACAAATAAAAATGATACAGAAAAGCCATTTTCTCCTAATTCTGCTCTTTATTTTGGAAAACCCCTTCAGTACCAGAGTGAAAACAAGAACCCAGCTTGAGTGGCTGCATTTTCTACAGCTCTAAAAATATTCTGTTCCACCTCACCAGTACCCAGGGCTAAAAATAGCCACACAATCTTTCTGCAGTGAAATACCTCTTGCTGTCTTGAGAAAAAGCCACTCTCTGAACTCCCATTCAGGCACAGACACCTCCGAACCTTTCAGGAATTTTCTGGGATCACGGAGTTGAACACCAATAAACTGAGGTTCATCTGCCCACCAGCATCACCGATTGTTAAATACTGAAGGGAATGCATGAAAGAAAGGCTTGGACTAAAATTAAACTTGCACTTGACACAAGAATTACCTTAGCTAGCATTAAATGGGCCCATTCCCAATGATTCCCAATGATTCCCAATAACTGTGCTTATTTCCAAAGGCAAAAAGAGCTGTAAGGAAGAGCATGAGGAGCAGAGGAAATTTTTGCTGCGTGCTGTAAGAAAAACAAGAGATGCCTAATTGGTTATTCATTAACTAATGGTCTGGATTAGCTGAATTTGCCCAAATATTGACCAGAAATGTGGAAAAGCTGCCTGGGACTGCCTGGCGAGGGGCAGCCCTGCTCTCTGGGAGAGGCACAGGAGGGAGGCTGGGTCTGTCTGGGGTGTGGGAACCAGGAGAAGGATTTTCCCCGGAGCTGGGGGCACTGGGACAGCTCCCCAGGGAATGGGCACATTCCCAAGGACTGCAGGAGTGTTTGGGCAATGCTCTCAGGGGTGCACAGGGTGGGATTTTGGGGTGTCTGTGCAGGGCCAGGAGCAGGACTGGAGATTCCTTCCCAGCTCAGGATATTCCCCAATTCCTGTTTTTCCTCCCCAGACAGGTGAGGTGCCTCATTTTGCTTTTCCCTTAACAGAAGGCATTGTTATCAATTCATGTTCAATCCTCTATCAAACATCACTGCTGAAAATCTCACCTCTGCCTCCCAACCAGACCAGAACCGTGCTGAGATGAAGGCACAGCAAATATCTGAGCTTTGAAAATGGGAAAACCTGAGAGGTTTGAATGCAAAGCCTGCTGCAGGGGCAGGAAATCCCTAACCCAGCACCCCAGGCGTGTCCCCCTGCCCGGGGCTCACTAACCCTGCTGGAGCTGTGGAGCAGCACAATCCAGGTGGGTTTGTGGCAGGAAATGCTCAGAGATCAGATCCACCTTGATGGGGGAGCTCATCTCGATGCCTTGGGAAGGCTCACCTGGAACAGAGGCTGGACAGAGCTAAAGAGTAAAGCAGGGATTTATTAAAGGGATTTCCTCCATGGATCCACCTTGGGCAGCACAGGAGCCCAGCCAGGGCTGCACCCAAGATGAACCAAAATGGGCACAAAATGCACGAGGGCACAAACTTTTCTCAGTTCTGCTCCATTTGCATCCTGGAATTCATTGTCCAGTTCCAGCTTTAGGTTCTGCACTCCCACCCTGCTTGTTTTTCTCTCTTCAGCCCACGTTGTTTGTGCTCTTGGGCTGAGATTTGGATCATTTGTCCTTGGTCCCCAGCTGGAGCAGGAATTGTTTTGTCTCCCTGCTCTGTGAACAGAGCTCACCATTCCCTGATATGAAGCTCAGAACTACACATCAAAGCAGCACAGAACCTGAAAATATAAAATCTAAACCTGAGGCCTCAATCTCAGGGTGCACTGTGAGGTTTAAAGCCACCCCAAATCCTGGAGCTCCCCAGTAACCGAGTGTTCATTTACACATCAGCACTTCCTGCCTCTCAGCCACAACGTCTGAGCTCCAAGCTCTGTCATCTCCTGAACCAGCAGCACTCCCAACCCACACCCACCATCCCCTGCATTTCCTGCTGCATTAAATGCACTCAGAGCCAGCAGGATGGGGCTGGGAGCAGCCAGATCCTCTCCCTGGAGAAGCCTCTCAGCCATCACTAAACCCAGCCCATGGCAAAGCAGGGCTCTGCCCCCCAAAACCCAACCCCTGACATCCCTCAGGCACGCCCCACACAAGCTGTGGGATCCAGGAGATCTGAGCTCCAGAGCCAGAGAAATCCCCAATCCCACTGCTCCGTGTCCCACCTTGGCCATCCTGCTTCATTCCAACCAGCACCACGGATGCTGCATCCTTCCAAACGCTCCAAAACCATCTGAGGGGAAGCATTTTAATAAATCCAAATCTTTCTTCCCTTTATGAGCCCTTCTGGCACCTCCACAGGTGCCCACAAACGCCCTGAGGAAAGAGAAGTGCCAGGGCCACGTTGTCTGCCTTGGAGAGGTGAAAAATTGAACCCTGGCTCTGGTCAGCTGCTGCACTGATCCCTTCAAATCATTTTTAGACTCTGTTCAACTCAGAGTTAATCCTCAGGAGGAGCAGGCAGAGCCACCCTGGGGGTGGGAAAGGAAGGGAGTAAAGAGATATGAAGGAGCTGATTTGAAATTGTGCCTAAATATATATATGAAAATAGCCTGGAAATCCTCCAAGGGCTACAATTAATCCATAAATATTATGGATTTTATACCTCGTTCTGATATGTTGTATAAACAGAACACAGAAGAGATCAGCTGGAAATTATGTGCACTTGGACAGACATTTATGTTTGATTATTCTTTAAATCACTTGTGGGGTGGAGCATTTCTGAAGGCCTGCAGGAAGATTTGGAGACACTTCCATGCCAACATTCCACAGCCAAACTCTCCACTCTCCCAACCACCTCTGTCTGTGGATGGATCCCAGCTTTTCTCTCCTGGATCCCTAATCCATCATTTTTCCAGAGGGAAGGAACATCACAGGATCCTCCTTACTCAAATTCACCCATTGATTCCCTCAGACACCTAAATGATGTCCCACAGCTCCACTGCTGCTTCCAGGCTGCGATATTTTAACTTTTATTCCTGAAAGCAGCAGCTCAGCCACTCCAAGGGAACAGCACTGGGCCAGCACTGCCACATCCCTGCACAATCCCAGCTCTGGAGAAGTTTGCCTCTCAACAGGAAAAGCTTTTCCCTCAGGCACAGGCTGGGACTGCTGGGCCAGGGAGATGGGTTTTCTCCCTTGTTTGTCCTAACTCAGGATATTTTATATTCTCTGTGTTTCTCTGGAAGCCAAGTGGCTTTCCAGCTCCATTCCAGCTGTGTCTGGAAACATCCGTGCCCTATCAGGGCCTGGAACCTCGGGACATCCATGGCCTGTTAGGGTGTGGAACCTCGGGACATCCATGGCCTGTTAGGGTGTGGAATCTTGGGACATCCATGGCCTGGAATCTCGGGACATCCATGGCCTGTTAGGGTCTGGAATCTTGGGACATCCATGGCCTGGAATTTTGGAACATTCGTGGCCTAACAGGGCCTGGAATCTTTATCAGGGACTGAAATCTTGAAACATTCATGTCATGGAATCTTGTTCATCCATATCCTGGAATCTCAGAACATCCACAGCCTGTCAGGGCCTGGAACCTCGGGACATCCATGGCCTGGAACCTTGCGACATCCATGGCCTGTTAGGGTGTGGAATCTTGGGACATCCATATCCTGGAATCCTGGGACATCCATATCCTGACAGGGCCTGGAATCTTGGGACATCCATGTCCTGTCAGAGCCTGGAATACTGGGACATCCATGGCCTGTCAGAGCCTGGAATACTGGGACATCCATGGCCTGTCAGAGCCTGGAATCTTGGGACATCCATATCCTGACAGGGCCTGGAATCTTTATCAGGGCCTGGAATCTTGGGACATCCATGTCTTGTCAGGGCCTGGAATCTTTGTCACAGCCGGGAATCTTACTACATCCATGTCCTGGAACCCTGGGACTTTCATGGCCTGTTAGGGACTGGAATCTCAGTACATGCATGGCCTGGAATCTCCATGCTCTGCAATCTCAGTACATCCATGCTCTGGAATCTCCATGTTCTGGAATCTCAGTACATCCACGCTCTGGAATCTCAGTACATCCATGCTCTGCAATCTCCATGTTCTGGAATCTCAGTACATCCATGTTCTGGAATCTCAGTACATCCATGTTCTGCAATCTCCATGTTCTGGAATCTCAGTACATCCATGGCCTGGAATCTCCATATTCTGGAATCTCAGTGACCTCAGCTCTACGCATGAGGAGATTGAGCAATCAGCTGAAGAAAACCTGAATAAATCCTTTTTTTTTAAGAGTTACTCAGTTGCTTAAAGCTCTCTCAAAAGAAACTCTTGCCTGTGGAAAGCTCAACCTGAGGCCCAGCACATGCGAATCCAAATAAAGCAGCCCAAACGTGCTGGAATTCCAGCTCAGCCCCAGCACAGAGCTAATATTTCACCCCGTTCTTGCACAATTAAAAGCTGCAGGGCCGGAAGTCAGAGAACTCAAAGCTGAGTTGAGAATTTAGTGTTTTGTTGAACTTCCTCCCACAAAGTACATTTCAAAAAAATAATAAACACAGAAGACAGTAAAAGCGTGACTTTCATATAAACCATAATAGCAATTGCACAGAGCACGAGATCAGCTCGCTGATAGAGAAAAAGGAGAAATTCTTGCCAAACAAAACTTTCGTGGTTTCCAGCCCAGCCTTCTCGTGCACTGAATTGTTTAATTGTTTAATGGCTGTACCTTGAACTACAGGCACCCTCAAGATTTTAGACTGCAAGATCTGGCTCCACGTCTGAGGCACCAGGGTCGCTCAGAGCCACAGGGAAATTCATGGAAGTGCAAGTCAGGAGCACAAATGCAGGTTGGGAATCGAGCCCTGAGGGGGAAATTCTGCTGCCTGCAGAAATCCTGGTAGCAGAGTACAGAAATGAAGGGATTAAACTGAGCCCCCCATCAAGAGTGCCTCAGCAGAGGCTCTGGAAGCTCTGATGGAGCTGGAATTCTGCTGCCTCTGAGGGATAATGACTGATCTGTGGCTCTTCCTTCCAGGAGGCTGCAGGTAAAAATTCTCATTTCTCTGGCTCAGATCCAGCTTCCAGTGCTGTGTTCGTATCACTGAGAGCTGAAGCACAGCAAATAAACTGCAGCAGGATGATCCTTCTGCCATTTGGACTGGTTTTAAACAGGAGGAGAGCTCACAGCCTCTTTAATCCTTTCACTTGGAAAAAAAAATTAAAAAGCTTCATTTCCCTTACAGGTAAGTAAAGACCCCTAAGCCAGTTAAAATGGTTTTTGGAAGAACTACACAGCTCAAGCAATTAGGAATGACATTTGCTGTAACAAGAGGCATTTTTAAGATGCTGCTTAACTATCTCATGTCCCTTCCACAATAATCTGGCAAATTCTGGGCCTTGCTACTCACAGTAAACACATTTCAGCACACAAAAGAGATCTTATCTGTGTGTTAGGAGTTACTTTTAGAAAATGTGCTTAAAAACCAACCAATTAGCAACGTCTGTGCTCTGGGGGCTGGAAATGGGGGAATTAAGTGAGAGCTGCAGCTTCACTTGACAAACAACCTCCATTCTCCTCTTTAGATCCTATCAGGAAAACAACAGAGAAGCACAGCAGTAAGGCAAACATTCCATCAAAGGCAGAGTGGACAGCTTTTCCCCCCCAAAAAAAATTTAAAAAAAAGCCTTCTATAAAGAAATAGAAATCCCTGCAAACGGTGGTTACGTTTGCAGAACAAGGAGCTTTCCTGGCTGGCTGGGACACAGACCCATCCCAGCCCCAAGCCTGCTGCACTTGGCAGGGAGGGTGACTAACAATCGTGGATCACATTCAGCAGCTCCACTGCAGATGAACAAACGGCTCTTTGTCCCTCCCCAGCAGGGCCCAGGACGTGGCACTCGGGCCGGGCTGTGACAAGGTGCTGATCAAAGGCTGCACTCTGATCTTGGAGGGCTTTTCCAGCCTCAGGGGTTCCAGAGGTGCTGCTGAGAAGGGCAGGGATGGAGGAATGCCTGCATTCCCTCTGAATCCCAGGCCGGAGCTGCACTCAAATGTAAGAATTTCTATTTCCCCCTTTGGCTGCTGATGGTACACATAAGAGTTAGCAGGTTTCATTTCCTTATCTGCTCCTCACACGAGCTGTGTGCTACCCACCCACACGAAATATTTGGGTACAGAATGCCTGCTCAAGTGCCCTGCTGGGCAACTCCCTGCCCTGAGGCTTGCTCAAATTATTGCCCCTTCAATCAACCATCACTTCTCAAAGGGACAGAAAACTGGAGCAGACCTTCCCAGCTGTGGGCTGGGGAATAACCAGGGGCAATCCCACCAGCCAAGGATGGGCTCTGCCCTGGTTTATGTCGTTTCAGGAGGGTGTGAAATCTGAATTACACAAATTCTCTCTCACACACACACTTTCCTTCTCTTCCGTTTCAAGCAGGCAGAGAATTATTCCAACCCTACATCGGGTCATCAGTTCATGCTCGTGGGGGAGGGAACCAGAGTAAATTCAAAAGTCCTTTATCCCTATCCCATGAGTAATCTGATGGGAAAAAGCAAGCGGGAGATGCTGAAACGCTGGCTAAATTCCAAGTTCTGAGTGTCTGCAGTAATATCTGCCAGTGGAAAACAAACCAGGGAACCCACACACGGGACACTGGAGGAAACCCACACTGCTGGCAGCACACAGAAGGATGCCCAAACCATCTGGGGCAAATATTCTACAAATTATTTCAGATTTGTAGTCACAGTATCAGTAAATGCAGAAATGGAGAAAATGAATCTGAGTCTGAAGAGGGTGGGGAAGGGCTGAGATGAATTCCCAGAGAAGCTGTGGAAGTGTCCAAGGCCAGGGAAGGTGTGGGGGTGGGCTTTAAGGTCCTTTCCAACCCAAACCACTCCAGAATTTTATGATATGCATGGATACTGAAGCTCTTCCCCCAAAGACTCAGCTCAGAGGCTTTTTAATAGGATTGCTTCAGACAAACAGAATTCCCAAACAGAACAAAAGCCCCGAACACTCCTGAAGTTACCAGAAAGGGCAGGGATTGCTTCCAAATTTGCTTGGAATTCCACTGCCATGTTCTCACCCTGACACTCCACAAAGGGCAGAAACACCCCACTGTCCCTCAGCTCCTGAGCCTGAGGCAGGGCAGGGAGGGAATGCTGATCCCTGCTCTGTGCCACAGAGCTGACAGCAAAGGGCTCTCCCCACACCCAGGAATAAATAAATAAATAAAGAAACAAAGAAATGCACACCATCATTCCTGCACTGGAATGCCTTGTGGAAATTACAGCCTTACTCTGAAGTATTCCTGGTGTACAAGTGGTGGGACACACACTGAGCACCTCATTAGCTCCCAGCACTGCCTGGAATGGTTATCCATCAATTAGGGGTTGGATTACAGCTGAACACATCCAGTGCACCTCTGCAAAGAATACCTGAGCCACAAGATTCAATTACCAAAATCTCTCTGCTTTCCCCTCAATTACAGCAGCTAAAGCAAAAAAAAAAAGAAAAAAAAATGCAAACAAGTGTGCCAGATCCCTCAGAAATGCAGAGCCAACCTCAGCACTCACACGTCAGGTGAAAAAACCACCTGAAACTGAAAATCAAATTACCAAAATTTTTCTGCTTTTCCCTCAACTACAGCAGCTAAAAAAAAGAAAAAAAAATGCAAACAAGTGTGCCAGATCCCTCAGAAATGCAGAGCCAACCTCAGCACCCACAATCAGGGCTCCCACATGCCCCCAGCCCTTCAGACTGTCACTGGAAAGTACCTGCTCAGCTTTGTTTACAAGGGATTTCTTCTGCAAAGCACTCTTTTTTTCTCACTCACCCACCCTCTCTCCCCAGATCTCCTCTCACAAATCTGCTCCTCCTACCAGCAGGGAATCTTTCCTGGGCTTTCAAGCCAGCAGAAGGTTCCAACACACAGAAACCACCAGGACTGGTGCATTTAAGCAATATTGAAGAGCATTAAAAGTTAACCATGCTGTGAAGGGCTCCATGGAGCCAGGAAAATCACACATTATATAATGCTCTGGAGCAGTAGATTCTCCTCAGCAGCTCCACCAGGGATTTATACCTTCACACAAAAATCAGCTGCAAGGAAAGTGGCCACAACTGCAAAAAGAACCCCAAGTTCCCCAAATTCAGATGCTCAGACTGTAACGGATCCAGCAAATTTCCAGCCTGGCACTCTTTCCCAGCACAGATGAGAACATTTTAGAAGCCTGACAGATTTGGGGGTAGTTTTGTTTAGTTTGGTTTTTTTTTTAATAATGAAACTCTGTGGTTTAGAAGAACTACTGAAAGCAGACTGCTTTTTTCCCCCTTTTTTTCTAAGATTTAGTTTGTTTTTTCTCCAAGCCCCCCTTAAAAACAACGGACGTTTAAACCATATTTAGAGGCTCAGCTAAAGCAACTAATGAGCGTTAGGTAAGATGTCTCTCCATGCAGAACAATCTGTTCCAAAAGTTACCAAAAATAGCAATTCTCTAAACACTGCTGTGATGCAATATTTAACCCCTTGCTGCAGCAGCAGCAGCTGAATTTGACCATTTTCCCCCAAACACACCCAAGAGCTGCGGGGGGCTCTCCTTACCCAGGCTGGTCGGTTTGATCAGCTCATCCAACAGGTCATAAAAAGGGAGTTTCTGCAGCTTGATGTCGGGGTGCACGGGGTGCAGGGCCGAGGTGAGGTGGGGCAGTTCCAGTTCGTGTTTGGGTCCCAGCAGTGACACGGGGAGCAGGGGGGACGTGGCGGGGTGGCCGTCGTAGCCCAGCTGTGGAATGGTGGAAGGCGACAGCGCGGCCGGCATGGAGCTCGAGTGCACGCTGGGGATGGACAGGTCTGCTGGGGTCATGATTTTCTGGGGGAACCTTCTCCTATAGAGTTCTTTGATTTTCATCTGGACGGCGGGGCTGCAGCCAGCCTTGAGCAAGTGCAGGGCTTTGGTCAGCAGTTCGTGTTTGCGGCCGTGCTTGTTCCTCCCCGCGTAGCCCAGCAGCACCTGCAGCTCCGACACTCGAAGGCTCATAACCATTTGCTTCAAAGAAACAGAACAAAGGGTTAACAGGTGAATTCAGCCTCCTCACCAGAAACAGAACAAAGGGTTAACAGGTGAATTCAGCCTCCTCACCAGAAACAAAACAAAGGGTTAACAGCTGACTTCAGTATCCTAACCAGAAACAAAACAAAGGGTTAACAGCTGACTTCAGCCTCCTAACCAAGGCTCATAACCATTTGCTTCAAAGAAACAAAACAAAGGGTTAACAGGTGAATTCAGCATCCTCACCAGAAACAAAACAAAGGGTTAACAGCTGACTTCAGTATCCTAACCAGAAACAAAACAAAGGGTTAACAGCTGACTTCAGCCTCCTAACCAAGGCTCATAACCATTTGCTTCAAAGAAACAAAACAAAGGGTTAACAGGTGAATTCAGCATCCTCACCAGAAACAAAACAAAGGGTTAACAGCTGACTTCAGTATCCTAACCAGAAACAAAACAAAGGGTTAACAGCTGACTTCAGCCTCCTAACCAAGGCTCATAACCATTTGCTTCAAAGAAACAAAACAAAGGGTTAACAGGTGAATTCAGCATCCTCACCAGAAACAAAACAAAGGGTTAACAGCTGACTTCAGTATCCTAACCAGAAACAAAACAAAGGGTTAACAGCTGACTTCAGCCTCCTAACCAAGGCTCATAACCATTTGCTTCAAAGAAACAAAACAAAGGGTTAACAGGTGAATTCAGCATCCTCACCAGAAACAAAACAAAGGGTTAACAGCTGACTTCAGTATCCTAACCAGAAACAAAACAAAGGGTTAACAGCTGACTTCAGCCTCCTAACCAAGGCTCATAACCATTTGCTTCAAAGAAACAAAACAAAGGGTTAACAGGTGAATTCAGCATCCTAACCAGAAACAAAACAAAGGGTTAACAGCTGACTTCAGCATCCCAACCAGAAACAAAATAAAGAATTAACAGGTGACCTCAGTATCCTCACCAGAAACAAAATAAAGAATTAACAGGTGACTTCCAGTATCCTCACTGACACCAGAAAGGGCTCCAAGCCCATTAGGCATGAAGTTTTTCAAGGCTCTTTGTCACTGTTCTGCCCCCTTTTACAATGCTCGGGTATTTAATGCAATGCTCAGTATTTATTACAGTGCTCAGTATTTATTTTCAAGTCTGCAATGAGAGATTTTTAAAGGCATTTTCATTCTGTGGGCAAAAAGCTGAGAAAAGGACTCAGTGCAAAATAAAGGTTGTAACTCCAATTATTTTTTAATCACTTACTAGAATCTCTGATGCTAGCAATCTTTTCTTGCTCTAGCTGGATGTAAAAGCAGTTGTACTTTGACAATATCCAAGCTGTGCCAATCCTCAGCTCCACGGAGCATTTCCAAGTGCCTCCCTCAGTTTCTGCCATGCAGCAGGACTGATGCACACAGGTTCAGAGAAAGGAGATCAGTGACATTACAAGGAGAGTGAATATAACCCCTTCTGAGCCCTTGTCACTGTTCCTGGCTGAAGGAAACTTCCTCCCGTGCCACCTCTGCTCTTCTCCCACCACAGCTGCTATCCTGGTTTGGATGGGGGAGCTGGGCTTTGCCTTCTGTTAATTAGCATCTTCATTAACACAGCCACTGAGTGTCTCCCAATAGGATCTAATGAATCAGACTGGTACAACTTGTCACCTGTTTCACTTCTCCAGGAACTGAGAAAAACACCTCCCAAACCAGTGAAACCAGTAATCACCAGCGTGCATCAACTGGGCAGGCAGGAGCCAGAAAATCAACTTCAGGGCCCAGTTTTTACTGAAAAATACATTTCAGTGCTTGACAGGGGCTTGCTCATCATCAGAAGGCCTGAGCCATCAGCTGCAATGATGCAGGATTTTGCAGAATTGCCTGCAGAAGTTTGGATTCCCAAGGAATCATGAAGAATGCAATGCCTAAAAGCCACTGATGTGACAGGCTGCCTGCACCTTCTGCCTGAAAGCATGAAACACCCTGAATGGTCTGCAGCCAACCCCAGAAGATCCCATTCCAAACCAGACTTGATGGATGTGTTTGGGACCAGAGCAGCTAATGCAGCACACGAGGGAGGGATCTGCAATTTCCCAGCCACTGAAGGGTGAAGACCCAAACCAGAATTTGCATTTGGAATCTCTGAATTTCACTACAAATGCTCCCATCCTCCCTGGTCCTTCAAACTGGGCAAAGTGCTCAGTCCCAAACACTGCTCTGATTTTTTTCCACATTAATTCTCAAACCTGCAGTGCCAAGATTAGAAAGGTGCTACCCCTGGCTTTAACAAAACCAGCCCAAAACGCCCATCATCTCCTGAGAGCTCCAGCACCTGCAAGAGATCTTCACTGCCCAGGTGTCCAGGGGAGGTGTTTCCCTCCACTGAAACTGCTCCTGGTATTTAAAAGCCCTAAATGAGATGATTCATGTCTTTAATGAGGTTTGCAGCAGCCACACTGAAGTCAAATTTGCCACAAGATTTCTGCTCTGATCAACCACAGCTCGGGAACTTGCTGCAAATCCTTGCTGCAGCCTTCCACAAACCCTTTGGTTTATTTCCCTGAATAACCCAAGAACCTTCTTCACACTTAACTCTGAGACTGTCACAGAGCCACTAATGAGAACAGACGAGGTACTTGGTAAGAAATGAAGATGTCTTAAAAGAATAAGGCATTTCAGCTCCAATCTGAAGTGTTGACAGCTGAAAGGAAAGTGAAACAAATAGATTTGAAACATGGAAAAACACTATTTATAATGCTATACAAACACTTCTTCAACAGGATGAGTAGTTACAGCTGAAGGGTTTAATGCCATCACCATTAAAAGTCACTTCCTGAACAGGCAGAACCTCTCAGAGCTTCACTCTGCTCTTGTTTTGTAATGAACTCTCGGGCTCAGCTTGCAAAGAGCACAAGAGGATTAAGAAATAACTGAGGCAAGGGAGAAGCTCCTGCTCCACGCTGGATCCTTTCCATTTTTAAGGTAAAGGCGAGCTGGAATGAGCACACAGAAAGCAGGGTCCGTGCTGGAGCCAGACTCAGAGACCAAAACAAACAAAATTCCCACATCTTCCCCACCCCGGCGCATTCCTCGCACAGGAGGACAAGAACAATTTTGTTTGCAGTGTTCAGGGCACTGCCAGATCCATCCTTAAACCAGCAATAAAGCCTCGTGGGTTTGTTATACTTCCATCATTTGCAGATCAACCTTTTATCCACAGCACAGAGAGGCAATGCCTCCAACCATCCCCACCCTGCACAGGGCCCTGCCAGGGGATCGTGTCCCTGGGAAGAGGCTCCCACAACATCAACAGCAGAATTCCTGTCCCCTCCTCCACTCCTCCAACCCAGCTGTGTTTTAGAGGACCTAACCTGTGGGAAATGGATTTGTAAGGGATAAGAAATGCTGACTTAGAAATGCCATGAGATAGGACAGATGTTGGTGAGAGAGAAATGGAACCAGAAACAAGTTTCAAAGGATGGCCTTAGAAATAAAACTAGACACTTTGGAGAAACAAAACTTTGAAAGATGCACTGTAGTAGGACCCACAGGGGTAATTTAAGATGATTGAGTTTAAGGCATTTACAGCATGGGGTGGCAAAAGCTGATAGGCCAAGAAATGCTTATAGTGTATTGTAATTAGGGGATAGTTGGCTTCTGATGGTGATGGCATGAATTGTAACATCTGTATTGTCTCACCCTTCACATGAGACTGAAAATGGAATAAAAGTTTTAAATGCCTC
Organism: Irena cyanogastra; assembly: GCA_013397155.1. Taxonomy (NCBI): domain Eukaryota; kingdom Metazoa; phylum Chordata; class Aves; order Passeriformes; family Irenidae; genus Irena; species Irena cyanogastra. The sequence goes on along the minus strand of VWZV01010120.1, from coordinate 45,632 downwards.
TCAGTTGCCCCATCTCTGGGTCAGAAAAGGGCAAAATCTGACGCCACCCCAGCTCCAGCAGCAGAAATCCAAGCCCTCTCCGTGCTCTGCTCCGTGGCACCCTGGGACAGACAAGATAACACAGCAGGACAACAACCCAAGTGCTGCCAAACACACCAAGAAAATCCAGGAAAAAGCCTCAATTTCTCCCCTTTTCTCTGTCACATCTCACCTCACCTCAACTCCCAGCCCTCGCTGGCTCAGCTGCAGCAGCAGAGCTGAAGGGCAAAGACACAAAGAGTTCTGCTCCAGGAAATGTTGCTTTTCTTTCCTGTGGCCTGCAGCAGCTGAGCACAAAGATCACTGGCACCTGCCAGGTACAAACCCCAGCACAAAGAGCCCCAGCAACAGCAAATACCTGCCCCCAGCCCTGGCTGCCGAGCAGCACTGCCAAAATGTTTGGATTGCTCTACCCTAACAGGAAATAAAGTAACGAAACAACAACAAAAAGCTGAAGTGCAGAGAAATGAAAGGATATGCACAGCTCCCAAGGACTGAGTGCAGAGAAATCCTGCACACTGCAATTCCAGGTGTTCAGCTGTGGGAATGCTCATTCCTACAAACAGCACTGCAGTGCACAAGAAATTGCTGTTATTTAGCTCTCAAAAGGTCGAGGTTCTGGCACTCAGCTTCAAACTGGTTTCCAACAGATCCCAGCATTGAGCACACGCTGGTGCTGTGCATTTTGGTACTGAGGGAACACTCAACATTCAAAAAGAGCCTGAGGATGGTGGGAAACGTTTCTCAGAGAGTGAAAGTTGGAATCAGCCCTCCAGAAATCCAGCGTAGCTGGGCTTGGTGGCACATCTCTGTTCTGGCTGCCTGTGAAGGCCTTCCTGGAGTGAAGGAGGGAGCTCTGCACACACCTCTGACATTTCCTGCTCCACAACTCAACACAGCCACGTGCTCCTGCACCACAGCTGCAGCACCCGTGGATTGCCCATCCCTGCATCCCAGCCCCACCACCACAGCCTCCCCAGTCCCTCCGGGGTTTGCTGCCCCCCAGCCAGCCCCCAGCTGTCTGTGTGAGCTGGGAAAGGGCCCAGGTGATGTCCCCACCTCCCTGCTCCCAGCGTGTCCAACCTGGGCTGTGTTTCTGCCAGGGTCACCCCAAAAGCACTGCATGCCATTCCAGCTGCTGCAGGAATTTCTGGGTGTGGAGGAAACACTCTGAAAGAACCCACCTGGAAAGAGGTGTTCCCACCAAGGAGATTTGGAAGAAAATAATTGAAATATATGGGAGTAATCCATGGGCAGCAGTGCTGTCATTCCCCTCGGGCTCTCTGGTGATTATCCATAGGAAAGGGAAGTTCTACCTACAGCTCCTTCCCAAAATAACCATTACATTTCTTAAAAAGCTATTAGAGATGAAAATTGGTGAAGGTAAGAATCATTTCCTTGGATTTTCTCTGCAACAGCAGAGATGAAATCTGGCTTTCCACACAAACCCACTTGCTCCAGCCAAGCAAAGATTCCCAAACTGAGCTCAAGGAATTCCAACCTCAGCACAGCTGAACAGCTCAGAGCATTTTAGGAGTTGCATCCTGCCTCCATGACCTATGAAAATTGGGAGTTAAGCTTAAAAATAAATAAAATCCAAGTGTTGGTGCCTCTGGATAAGAAATTCCCTGGATAACCTGTGGCTGCTCTCACAGGCACTGGTTATTCAGGAAATAATCTGTGAACCTCAATTATTTTCCCCATTTTGAGAAGGGAGGGACTTGTCTGAGAGGTAAAAACCAGGCAGAAACCAGTATTTATTTGTATTTTTAATAAACTGAGCAGCATCCACAGAGTGATGGACAAGGCTGAGTATTTTTCACCCATCCAGCAGCACCAAAACCCTCCTCAAAGCGAAACATTCAAATCCAAGCTTGAGCCATGTTTTTTAAACAGGTTATTTCTCCAGTTACCAGCCCTAGGATCTATCAGGAGAATCCAACGAGTTATTCCTGGATGTTTATGATAAGCAGAAGCAGGGAATAAGCTCCAAAACATATTTAAATTACTTGCCAGCACAACAAGAAGCATTTGGCTGGGGCCCACACCACATTCTGTGCCTAAAGCAATCCAGCAGGTCCTCCCCAGTCCTCCAAGCATTACTGTGAAAGGTAAAGGGGGAAAAAAACAGGAATGAAAAAAAAATCACCTCAAACACCAGTGAAAGGATGGAAGAGACTGAGTAAAAGGAGAAAAATAAAGAAATGGGAGATCATCGATTTATAAACATCAATTTCAGGCAGTGACAGTGAATTTCTTGTTCTTAAAACCACAGTGATTAGCTTTAGTGATCTTTCAGTAATTAAGAGTCATTATGACAGAAGAGAGGAAGCTCTGCAGCAAATTCCTTCAAAGGTGAAGGACAACACAAATGGAAATGTCCCCTTATGGAAAAGGAATTCTCTCAGCGCTTCCAAAAGACAAAAAAATGGAAATTGATCTTTTTTTCTCTAATAAAAGCAACGGGGAAGTGTCAGATGAGTATGGAAATGGCTCTGAATGAATCCCAGTAAACTCCAGGCCCCAGCTGTAAAAACAGAGCTCCTGCATGCTCTGAGCAGCCTCCTTAACCCCTGAGAGGAATGTTCTGGAAAAGTGACACTCACACTGAGCTCCTGGCTTCTTGGATCTTTAAGCTTTGTGAAACTGGCCCATCACGAAGGTAAAAACATCCCCATCTTCATCACCCCACATTGCCTAAGCCTAAATCCCACCTGCAAGGCCGGCCCAAGGAAACTCTCAAGGCTGAACTATAAAAACTGAACTCGTTCTCCCCAAAATCTGCAGGAGGGAGTGGAACAAACCCCAGGAAGCTGGAGTGCCTGGATGACAGCTGGAACTTCCTGCCTTTGTCCCAGCAACCCAAGCAGCCACAGGTTGAATCCCTGGAATTCAGAGCAGAGCAGAGGCAAACGCACAGAGGAACAACCATAAATACGCAGCATCCTCCAGGCTTTAAGGAGGTTCCACCAGGAAAACTCTTCAGGCTGCAGTGGGAGCTGCAAGGCTTTGGGATTCAGGCAGAACTAGAGGAGTACAGGACCAAGGCAGCAGCAGGTATAAATGTGATTTGCTGTTTGCTGCACACACAAGAGGATTGAGGATTTCTCCATCAAAGCAAGCTCTGTTTACACAGGGTATCAGGGCTCAGAAAGGCCAGGCTGTAATTGTAGGAGCAAACTGAACAGCCAGCAAGAAAAACAGGCCTGAAACCAGGAAAAATCAGCCAACAAAACGATGTTGGAAATGCCCAACCAGCCTGGGCAGAGCTGCTGATGGCACCTCCAGAGACCTGGGCCTCCTGAAGTTTAAACTGCACTCTGATTCTGCCCAGGTAATGCACTCCCTGCCAGAGAGCTGCAGCCAGCAGGTGTTATTTACCTTTGCAGGCTCACAAACTGGAGACTTCCCTGGGAATTCTATGGCTGCCAAGCTATTTATAGAAACACTCTGACCCTTGAACCAGCCCGGGAGTGATGAGGCTTTTCCAGCCTTAACCATTCTGTGACTGTGCCATTTTAAGCTCAGCTTCTACAACTTCAAACTCAGTGCTAACATTAAGAATCTGTCAGGGAGGGGATCACAAAAACTGCAGCACTTCAGGTGGAAGCTTCTGGGCAGGATCTCCCACCAAAACCCTTCTGTGTCAGCCCATGCAAGCACAGAACTTGGAATTCCACAGATCATTAATCCAAGGAATATTCCCCTGGCAAGCACTTCTTCTTTTTTTTTAGTTTATACCTATCACGTTGGTAAAACCTGACTATCTACAAATTCAGTGAGCTTTAGGAAGATCAGTGATGCTGTTTCATACCTGAACACCAACAAATGCCCAAATTCAGTGAGCTTTAGGAAGATCAGTGATGCTGTTTCATACCTGAACACCAATAAATCAAAATTCCAGCCTGTAAATTCCAGCCAAAGCTCTCCATCTAACCCCACCTCAGTGATGTCACCAAGTTCTTTGAGATGTCTGTCACTGCCTGGATCCCAAAAACCCACGGTGATAAAAATCCCCAAAGCAAACAGAGGCAGCTCCAGCCCCCTGAACTGCTGCTGGGAAAAGGCAGAATTTGGAATTTTTAACGTAATCCCCACCTCTTAAATGGTGTCCTGTGCTTTTGGCAGATGCCTGTGGGATTTTGCTGTGCTCTGGGAGAAGGGAAATACCTAAACCTGGCACTTTAGTGCCCTTCCAGACCCCAAATCCAGCCCTTTTCCTACAGCTTTTTCCTCTGGGAGGGAGATCCAGCCAAACTGGGCAACCACACGCCCCAAATTCAGTGTTTGCCCACTGAACCCCGTGGGGTTTTTGGGAGATCCAGCCAAACTGGGTGACCACACACCCCAAATTCAGTGTTTGCCCAGTGAACCCTGTGGGGTTTTTTGGCTGGTAACAACGAAGACACACCAAGCACGCCGGGCAGAGCTGCTGGGGCAGGGATTTGCTCCAGCTGTGAGAGAGATTTGTTAGGAACAGTCTGCCAAGACTTAAGTCATGTCTAAGGCGGGTTTGATTTAAAGCAAGTCCCGTTTTATCTTAATCCGTAACGAAAGTTTTACCAGTCCCAGGAGAATTTCCCTGCTAGGTGAAGGATATTATTACTTTTACTATTAAATAAGGTTACTGACACAGTGGTAATCTCCATTTTCTTGGAGACTCCAGGTTTTTTTCAGGCACGCTTAAACTTAATTGTCCCTGGTGTTTTTTCTCTTTGCAGCTGGGAATGATTTCCACGCCAAGTAAAGGCAGAAATTCCAGTTTAGGAATTCCTGGATCTGACACAGGAGCCTCGCTGCAAACACACCTAAGGCTAAGAGTGCAGCCAGTTATTTGGGAGGGGGTCAGTGCCAGACAAATTGACTTTTTATGAAGAATATTCTCCACCAAAGCCTTGCTGGCTGACAGAGGAGCCAGCTCAGGGGATGGTGCAGTGGAGCCCCAGCCAGATGCAGACAGATGTGCAAAGAGCTTCCTCAACCCAGTGTCCTCTCGGAACCACAGCTTCTAGTCAAAATCAAACAACTGTCAGAGCACTCAGGAACAGTCTGAAATGCTGCCTGTTTGTATAAAAAATGACAGGACTGAGAAGCCACTGGGAGGTCACAAATTCACACTGATTTCCCCCCACTCCGTGGTTTAAAACAATAAAATATCCACTTCAGAATCCACAATAAATACAATAATAATTAACCCAAAATAAATGGTCCCACCAACTCTTGGAGTGCTTTGGGATTTCCAGACAGGATTTTCCTGCCAGACTCCCTTCCAGCCATCCTTTCCCAGCCAAATAAAAGCTCTGCTCACTTCCCAAATATCTCAAATACCTGCATGAAGCACAGGGAGCTTTGGCAAGTCAGGTTGGAGGGAAAGCTGGAGAAGAATGCACCTGGAATTTCACGAATGTACTCCAGGAGCAGCTTCCAGAGCCTCTCAGCAGCAGGGCACACTCACCAAGACCAACATTCCCACACCCAGGGGTGGATATTTGCTTGTAAAACTTGGTAAATCTCTGCTGCATCAACAGCCAGCATTACCTGGCTTGTGTTTGTCAACTCCAACTCCATTAAAACAAACTATTGTCATAAGAGACGCAGCTTTTCCTCCAAGATTTGAAAATGCAATCTTGTTTCTGTACCTCGCAAAGTGATTTATTCCCCACGTGGCCTAAGTGAAAAATTAGTTATCCACTAAAACTTTGCTACTAATTAGCTCCAAATGAGGTAACACTTCAAGAGATGAGATTATGCACCCAAATATATCCCAACTATCCCCTTTTTCCTCCTCTTCTGTCCCATTTTCTAGGATGCAGCACAGGAGACAGACGACATCATCCCTGACTATTATTCTGGTTTGTCAGGAAGGTTTAATTAAGAATCATATTAAATTTGGGTACTGAATTGCAAAGTGCTGAACAGCAGGGTGAAGGCAGTACATAATTGAATCTCATTTCCCTGAAAAGTAACCAATGGCTCTGCTGAAGCCCCAAGAGAGGGAAAACTGCAAAACTGGAGTGATCAGCTCACAATTCACACTGCAAAAGGGAAAAATCATGGAAGGCAAAATGGAACGTGACAAAATTCACGTTTTCTTTCGGAATCTGAGGCAAAATTCCCTTCAAGAAATGAATTCCCAAGGTTTGGGAACTGGCTGGAGCTCAGGCTTTGTCAATGGTACCTGGGACCAAGATGGTCACATCCATCCCACAGGATGTTTGTTGGGATTTTCTCTGGAATACAGAAAAACCTCCACTAACAGCACCAAAACAGCTTAAACTGGGGGAGGAAAAGGGGGAAAAGAGGGAAACCCTTATAACCTTTGTTATTTCTGTTTCCTGTAAGTAATACCAATAAATAGTAATTACTGTTAATATTACATAAATACTTTTAAAAAGTTATCTTAACTTCCTCAAACACTTCCTGTTGATAAATTAATTCTATAATGTGAATTCTCTGATTTTTGGGGGGGGTAAAGCAGAGAAAAGAAAAACAACTACGAGATAAGCTAAAACATCAGGTATGGGAAATGATAATTTATCAGAATTATCCAGTCTCCAAAGCCACGCACAGCAGTCACCTCAGGCAGCCAAAGTACACGGCTTTTTTTTTTTTTTTAAGTAGTCATATGGCAATAAGTCATCAAGACTAATTAAAAGCTTGAAGGATCCTGAGANCTGCAATTTACTTATTTATTATATAAAATAATAAATAGATAAATACATAAAATGTCCTGGGGTGGGTTTATGATGCTGAATGGCACACATAATAACTAAATTCTGTAGTTATAGCACAGAATTTATATTTACGTCCCATACTGGCACAGATTAAATGCTAAAATTTACTTTATGATTAGAGGAATCAGCAAAAGAAGTTGTGTGCTGTCAATTCAAGCCCAGGTGAAAATCCTGGCAGCTCCCA
>VWZV01010120.1:15471-36932 GCA_013397155.1 Irena cyanogastra | reverse complement strand
ACCCCAAACCCCAGGATCCCGTCCCTCAAACCCCAAACCCCAGATCCCGTCCCCAAACCCCAAACCCCAGATCTCAACCCTCAAACCCCGGATCCCATCCCGAGCAGCAGCACATGCCAAGGCCTGAGTGCAGACCCCGGGCTGGAGCTCAGAGAGCCCCGGGCACACAGAAAGGGAAAGGGGAGCAGGAAATTCAGTTTTCCCCATCAGCCCCCAGGCAGGGCTCCTTCCCACAGAGCAAACGCTCAGAGATGGCAGAAGAACGGCAGAGGAAGCAGATCTTCCTGCTTTTCTTCAGCCTTCCATGAGGAGAAAGAAAACGGTTTTGAATGAAAACGCAGCCAAAGATGCACCTCAGGCAAGGCCTGAACTGCTGGCAAAGCTGATCCCAACCCCACAATCCTATTTCACCCCTCGAAATGTGGGATATTCTGTCCTTCCAGCTTCCAGAGCTGTCCATGCCAGAGAACTGCATTTTTATATGTATTACCAGAGTGTTACCTATAGGCTCAGGCACGCAGTGAGCTAGGAAATTCTATATGTTCTGTATGCAATATTTTCCTGGCCCACACAGAGCACAGCAGGGCCTTTAGGAACATTTTCCCAGCACTCTGGCACATGCTAAGGACATTGCCTGGTGGGAAGAGGGAGATTTCATTCCCCCGACCCACCACCTCATCCTCCAGACACCTTTCCTCACCATCAGACTGAACCCAATTTATTCCCACAATAACCCTTACCCTGCATGGAAACAAGCCCCTTGATGGAATGAGTGGTTTTTCAGAAGTTTCAGCCACACCTAGGATTTCAAATCCATGAAAACCACTGCAAGTAAACTCCAACATTCACTGGGCTTCAGCCACGGGAATAAACCGGGATCCACAGAGCTGCCTAGGAAAGCTCTGATAGCAAAAACCAAAATCCAAGTGACAGAGCTGCAGTTTTGGATTCAAACATTCCCTCACTTTTCCAAGCTTCAGCCATGGGAATAAACCAGGATCCACAGAGCTGACTAGGAAAGCTCTGAGAGCAAAAACCAAAATCCAAGTGACAGAGCTGCAGTTTTGGATTCAAACATTCCCTCACTTTTCCAAGCTTCAGCCATGGGAATAAACCAGGATCCACAGAGCTGACTAGGAAAGCTCTGAGAGCAAAAACCAAAATCCAAGTGACAGAGCTGCAGTTTTGGATTCAAACATTCCCTCACTTTTCCAAGCTTCAGCCACGGGAATAAACCAGGATCCACAGAGCTGACTAGGAAAACTCTGATAGCAAAAACCAAAATCCAAGTGACAGAACTGCAGTTTCTGGTTCAAACATTCCCTCACTTTTCCAAGCCTTCCTTCCCCCATTCCCATTCCCCTCTGGGGGCAGAGGGAGGAGGATGTTCCATCACTGCTCCTTTTCATCCTGACTGACCAAACCACCGCCCCACCTCATTAACCACCTCATCCAAATCCCACCCTGAATAGGAATTTGCATACAGACAAGGCTTTTGCAGCTCATTAATGGCCTCTGAATAACTCTCACACGTTCATGAATTTATGCCCTGCCTGTCCCTTTTACACACACAGGATTATTTAGGGTCTGGTGACAAAACAAGGCATTTTCTGGGTTTCAGCACAGATTTTAGTATGAACTGGCTTCACCTTTGTGCCTCCTGCTCCACTCACTAGGTAACAATCTACAACTCCTACTTCCAGGTAAGGATGTTTCAATTGCTTCACAATACTGCTCAGCCTCTATGTCGAAAGGAAAAATAAAAATAAAGGCATCAAGACATCATGGTGTGGGCCTGAGGAATGGAGTCCCTGCAGTTAATCAATTATTAATTAGCTCAAGCCTTTTGCCAAACTGTGTGAATGTCCTCTAAAAAACAAAGGCACATTTTACAAACTTTTCGAGTGAACTGAACATGGGAAACAAGTTCCAACACATCTCTGCTTCCCCTTCACACGGCTTGGCACCACCTCAGAGTCCTCCTGTGTTTAAAAACAACAAAACAGCACAGGTCAAAGGAAACTATGAAAATCCAGTCTGCACACACAAGCTGAGTATTCCTCCAGCATCAATAACTCCTTAAAAAAACAAAGCCAGGCCCTGGATCCTCAGCTGCTATTCAAAGTTCTTCTGTTACCACCGGGGCTGAGCTGCTCCAGGAGCAAACAATAGAGGAGGGTCATGCATGGAGTCCTGCCCGGGCACTCTGGGCTTAACCTGTTCCTGAACAGCCAGAACAGCCCGGAGCAGCAGGGGCTGGAGGATGGAGCATCGCTGGCAGAGCCCAGTTCAACATCCAAAACTCGTGGAAAAAGCAGAGCAGCCAGGCCAGAGCTTTCCAGAGTGACCTTTGCCACTGCTGGGCCCAAGATGAACACAGGTACGAGAACATCAGCTCAGCTGCGAGCACGCAAATCACTGGGAGAAATAATTGGAAGGGAGCAGAGAAAAAAAAAAAAAATCACTCTAAATTATATACATTCCTGCTTCACCCAGAGTCCAAGTGTGGGTGGGTTCAGTGGCCTCATCATAAAAAATATATTAAATAATTATATATAAATATTCACACAGATGAGAAGTGGAAATGTTCAGAGGATGGCAGAAGTCCAGCATGACTTCCCTAATGAAGAAATAATGAAAGCTCAGAGTTTTCAACCTAAAAATAGAGGAGCTGGGGACAGCTGTGATCCAATCTAGAAAACCACGAGCAGCACACAGAGGTGGACAGGGAGGAGCTGTTTGTCCTCCTCCATCACAACATCCATGGATGGAACCAGGCTCAAAACAACACGAGCAGGGTCAGAAATCCCTCCCAAAACACTGGGAACAAAATCAGCTTATAAAGGTTCAAGAGAAACCTGGAGAGAGGCATTTGAAAATAGATTTACTATGGCTCATGCACCCCCTGGATGCAGAGGGCTGAGCTGGAAGTGCCTGGAGATGGAGGAATATTCAGGGAGGGGATTTCTCCACTCCGCCCTGTTGTTGCCTTTCCCCACCCACTCACTTCTAGAAGCTGCAGGAGACACCACCAGGCTGGATGGACCCTGGGTCTGAACCACCACAGCCACTTTTCCATTCCGAAGAACCAGTTTCTAACACGTTTATTTTCAGCCATTTCCTCTGAAACCCAAGTGACACCGTCGAGGGCCTCAAATAAAAATGTCACTGCACAACAGAAAGAGTCACATCTTAACAGCAAAGAGGTAAAAGCAGGAATTAACTGAATGAAAACCAGGGTGGACACCCTTTAGAAAAATATTATTTAAAATCCTTGTGATTCAAACCAACAATAGTCCTGACACTTGAAAAAAAAGATTTGAAGCCGTGCCACGGAGTGGCCCCAGCAGATTCACAGATGAGAGGCTGTTAAATCAACACAGAACCTACCAAAAAGAACAGCTTTGTTTGTGTCCCACGTTCCTCATCCTGCTGCTGTGCATTTCTAGGTGCACTCACAGCTCCATCCAGAGCCCGAGCAGAGCTGCCTCCAACAGCTTTTCCAAGAAGCTGAAAATCCCCACAAATACTTGGACTGCTTCAAAGGCTCTTATTTTGCACCAGGGAAACGAGATACAACATCTGCACAGAAGTGAGATCATTTTGTCAAGGGAGTCTCGAGAAACAAGACGAGGAATGAATGTACCAAAAACATTCTCATCCACTCAACTTTTTACAGGACTCTCCTGCTGTTCAGATTACAGATTTTACCTGAACCAAACCGTCCCTATTGCATTTGGCTTCTGCTTTTTACAAAAAAAAACCATAGAAGGGAGCTGCACCTAAGCTAAATTGCCAAGGCAAACTTGGTTTTGCTGCTATTTTCATCCTATACTCCACTTTGCACACTAACTAACCATTTCTCAGTTAAATATCTTGTACAAACCATCCTGTACATCCCATTTTTCAGTTGAGTATCTTGTATAAACCCAGCTTAGAAAAGCCAGGCCTCTAAGGTCCGCCCAGTACAAATTTCTGAGAATATTTCCCACGTGTTTGCACACTCCACTGACTGTGGCCACAGAAGATGCAACTTCAGGTGCTGCAGCCAAGCAAGGAGCAGACTGAGCTCAGCTCTACACATGCTTCAGAGCCACGGATTTAATGGGAGAAGGGGAAGGAGTGGGAGAGTTTGGTACCCCGAGTTTCAAAATGGACAATAATTTCATGGAGCCTCCTGGTAAAGAGCTGTGTGTCACCTTCTTCCCCCTGAAGGTTCATTGCTTATGAAATGTCAATTTTTGGAAGCAATTCCCACCTTTTCCACTGGTATCAGTGGACGATCTCAGGAACTATTTTGCACACTGCTGAGGATGTGCAAGAACAGAAATCCTCAGGAGTAAAAACTCCTTGAGAACGACATCATGGCGTGGAACCACCCACCCAAATCCCATTCCCACAAATTCTTTGTCAAATACGAGAGGTCCAGCAGGATGGCCTGGCAGGAGGTTTGGGAACAGGGCTCGTTCAGCCTGGTGGAGAGAAGGCTTTGGAGCAACCACCTGGCAACCCTCCAACGTGTCCAGGAGGTCACCACGGCAACAGCCATGGGCTTCCCACTGGAACACAGCACAAGCTGGAGGAGGTTCAGGACAGAGATAAAACCAGCCAAACCCACCCTGTTTTCACCATGAAAACAGCTAAGCCAAGGAAGAGGCTGTCCACAGAGGTGGTGCCATCTCCATCCCCGGAGGTTTCACAGACCAGACTGCAGCAAGTCCTGAGTGACCTGTTCTGACCCCACAGCTGATCCTGCCTGGGCTGGAGATTTCCCAGTCCCTCCCAGCCAGAACCACTGAATGATCTGTGGTCAGGATCAAGGGAGCAGGAAGGTGTCAAACGGAAAGAAACACCATGGAAAACCATCGTGAGAGCCCTGCTCAACTCTGGTTTAAAGAACTCAGCATGAAACTGGGAAAAAGCATTCAGGATACACCACGAAAAGATAAGGGACAGGGAAGGAAGTGCCTACAGAGATAAAGGGATGCTTCACCATTGATGCAGGAGTTGCAGGCGGTGTGAGCCCCGAAGCAGGGCAGAGACTGGAGCTGCTCCTTGCTCCCTTGTCCTGCTGTCAAATGTCCTCGGATGGAAAGCGGCCACTGAAGCATTTCCTGCAGCCCAGGCAGGGCAGGCAGAGCCCATCCATGTTTATTCCCAGGGGTCCAGCCAGCTCATTCCCATTTCCTAACCCAAACACGGGAAGTTCACTGCGGAGCATCTGCAGTGCAGCCCATGAGGTGACCAGCACTTATCTCTGTCCCCTAAATAAACTTCCACGTGGCCATGGAGTCTGTGCTCTGCTGCAGAGCCCAGGGCTCCCCTCTCCCCAAGCACAGGCTTTAGGAGGCTGCTTTTCCTCCTCATTAATTATCATGCCACTTCCCATATAAATCTCTTGTATATCATCTCCCATAGACGTGAAGGTCAAGCTCAGGCTGACCTCTGGTCTAATTGTACCCTGGCTTTTCATTTCTTTGTTTCCCATATTCCAGACAAGCCCATAATACCCTCCCACTCCAGCCTAGCCTTGGAATCCAATCTCCAGAGCGCTCTGAAGGGACACAACAGACCAGCGGAGACATCCACAGCCAGCCCCAATCCCAAAGGGAAAACAAGACGAAGCAAATTGCTGAGCAACTCCTGGATCAATGCAGCTGCACCGGCCACGAGAGCCTCAGCCAAAGAGGGAGAAGAAAAGGTTTGAAGCACAGCACAGGGAGGACAATAACATCCTGTTCACCTGGTTCCAGGGAATTCTGCCTGAAAACCTGCAAGATCAGAACAAAGCTACCATCTCCTGGCCCCATCCTCAGCTCCACATATTCTCAAAGCTTTAATACCTTCTAGTTTGTCTTGTAGCCCCCAAGCTTTCAATTTACTTTGAAATAGCCACATTTTATGGCAGTGACTAGGTTTGAAATGGCTTTGATAGCATTGAGTAAAATTACAGAAATAAGCAGCCTTTTGTAAGCTCCTTTCTCCTCCTCATCCCCCTCTCTAGCAAAAGATTCTACTTTTAAGGAAGGCATTTGTTTCCGTGAACAGACTGCTATTGAAGGTACTACGTGCAATTTCTACATCATAAAATCCAATCATCTCCACTTTAAAAAGCCCAAACCAACACTCTCAGCACTTACTGGTCTGCACAGAGCTGCAGCAGTGACAGAGCACAATCAATACCTGAGCTTCGGCAAGAGGATCCCAAAATCCAGCTGCCCCAGCAGCCATGCAAAATGGGCATTTCTCCTTTCCTCCTGCTCAAGAACAGGACAAACATTTATTTGTGATTCTCACAGGCACAATTCTGTTAAACAGAGGTGAAGGGGGGCAGCACAGGCTGAGGCACACAAGGTATTTACAGAGAAGTTTTTCACGTAAAAGCCATGTTTGCATTCTTCCCTGAAATCTGGGGTTTTCAAAAGGCTTTTACTACTTTTTATGGAGGGTGATAAAGATGAGTTTTCCATTAGAAGGGCACCTGTAAAGCACAAGTTCCTACACCGGAAGCACATCAGCAAAAGCAAAGAGACATTTCTGACACAACTTCAGCTCTGGAGGTGAAATTCTTTCCTGGTAAAGCCAAGAGCCAAACACCAACACCCCGTGTAAGAGAAAAGCCTCAAGAGAGAAAACCCATGCTCCTGCCACAAATCCTCTGGGACACTGAGTGATCCTAAAATTAACTCTCTCACAATGCTGATTCCCAAGCAACAACGGACTATTGCTTCAAATTCCATGGTTTCAGCAGAGCCCAGCGCCACAGGGATGGAGAGCACCAGCCCAAGTCACAACAACAAGGATTCCAGGAGATGCTGCAAAGGGTCAGCCCCCATCTCACTCCAAGCTTTAGGACAAACAAGGATTCCAGGAGATGCTCCAGAGGGTCAGCCTCCACCTCATCCCAAGCTTTAGGATTCCAGGAGATGCTCCAGAGGGTCAGCCTCCACCTCATCCCAAGCTTTAGGATTCCAGGAGATGCTCCAGAGGGTCAGCCTCCACCTCATCCCAAGCTTTAGGATTCCAGGAGATGCTCCAGAGGGTCAGCCTCCACCTCATCCCAAGCTTTAGGATTCCAGAAGATGCTCCAGAGGGTCAGCCCCCATCTCACTCCAAGCTTTAGGATTCCAGGAGACGCTGTAAAGGGTCAGCCCCCACCTCACCCTAAGCTTTAGGACAAACAGGGATTCCAGGAGATGCTCCAGAGAAAGGAGAGGGCTGGGGCTATCTCACAACAATTACAGGGAGCACTCGAGTCTCAAGTGCCTGAAGTTCTGCTTTGGTTTTCACTCTAATGGCACTAAAGAGAGAACTGATGAGAGGCTGATTTCCCCGAGATGAGACTCCAGGAACTCCATCCCACGGTGCTAAAGGCATCAGGGACAAGCCTGCCCTCCCTGGGCTGTGCTGGATGCAGGGCAGGGTATAAACCACAGCACTCAGAGGCTCCATCCCTATAAATAACTTCAGTATCAGAGGGATCCGAGCTCCCCACACCCTGCTCCATGGGATGTTTTTAACTGTTTCTCTTGTGTGCCTGACCCATGAATATTCCTACCAATGGCCAGGCAGTCCTGAGCACTTCTCCTCCCTGCAGGAACATTTTTCTCCTGCAATAAAGCTGAATAAGGTGCATCTCCTACCTGCTTCTAACTGGAGTTTCTAAATACCTTTATAACCAAAGGAAAAATCACCTGTAAATCCATTAAAAATAACTACTATGAAATGCTGGTGCTGATACCTTCCTCCTCAAATGAATTTCACTTGCACAGACCCACAGATCCTCCCAGGATGGGGAAGGTTCACCCACAAGTTCTCTGGCACTGTATCTATGTGCATGCAACAATCTGGAGTTTCTTGGCAATAAAAAAGGGTTATGGATTGAGGCTTTCACAGTTCAGCTGCCAATTTTATCCCTCTGGTATCTGTAACCCCAGTGCTGATGACCAAAAGCTCAAGAAAGAGATACCCAGCCCAAAAATCAGTTAAAAATACAATTCTGCTGGCACACACCAAATTACAGCACAAACGAACGTAATCCACGGGCTCAGGTAACAATGAAAAGTAGATTATATTTACTTTAATCTCAGCAACACACAACCTCAGCAACTTACAAAAGGATTAAGCAGAAAGAGCTCGTAATGCAGAAGTGTAAAATTCTAATTGAACACTGAAACAGGTAGATTATGCTCATTAAAATTAGGGATGCAATTCCACAGGTCCATTTGTCACTGTTATCCCAAAACTGCATCCCTGGATTTCAGGGAAGGGTATTTCCCAACTGAGAATATTTCTAAGTGGTTTGTGCTCCTCACCATTGTGTGGAAATGCTGTGATGGATTTTCATTCAAACTCTTGGCTCACTTTTTTTTTATTTTTAAAGTATAAATTATGTCTAACAAGAAACACACCAGGGATCTCTTCAATCCCCAAAGGCACTTTCTTAAAAGGAGAGAGAACAAAGGAGAAAACCTCCCAGCATGTGCTTTCCAAACCAGCTCTTAGGACAGTATCAAGAATGACAATACTTGAACATAAGCTTTTCTTTTTCATTCTTTGATCCGTGGTTAATTGAATTGATTATTGCAAACTGTGTAATGGTTTCCAAAATGCTGGAGTGGAAGGCGAAGATCACAACAAGCTAATAACCAATTTAAAGAGATGTAAGAAATATTGAAGGAAAGATTTAATCACTCAAGTATACTCCTTCCAATTAGAAAGAGCTTTAAATAGCTTACCTTGAGATAAATTAGAGTCTGGGTGCAATTAGACAGGAATAGTAATTAAGATCAGGAAAATTCACGTATGCCTCAGCCTATGGAGTGAGGGAGAAGTCTGCACAAGAACAAACTTTGCAGTTACCTTATTTCAGCAGTAGAAAGGAAGACACACTGCTTCAATTCACCCAAACCTTCCTGAGTACCCAAGAATTCAGGAACCTCACAAGGCTGGGACCTGCAAAGTTATGTTTCATCTTATCTGATTATTTTTTTTCCCCCACAGAACAAACAATCCCAAATGGGGGCAAAAAAGGCTGAAAGGCTCTTGCTTGCAGTAAGGAAATACATTACGGGAAAGGCAATTTCATGATTAAACTCCATGAAAAATTGTGGCAAGTAAGACTGACCACTGTTTTTCTGGAGGGAGCAAGAACTTTAATTTTCCTTTGGCAATAGCACCCATCATATCTCATTCCCTAATTTCCACATGCTACGCTCCCCACATATAGCCCCAGGGTTCTCTGCACAGGAAGGCAACAAAGTTTTAGAAACTTGAGTAAGTTTTTCTGACAAACTTTTTCTGGCCAGGCAAAAGAGTCCCTGCCCAAGTACTACAGTTGATTTTAGTTTTTAAAGGTCACTAAACCAGAAATCAATCCCATTTGCTAATTAATCAGAGGAGAACCATACAAGGTTTTACCTAAGAAAGTAATTAAAGGAATTCACTGGTCATTCTACAAACAGAGCAGAGTCTTAATCACAAACCCTCCCTTAGCTACCTTTCAACTCTCAAAAAAACCAACTTAAAAGCATGTTTTCTGGGGATTTACTCCTGCTTAAAAAGCACCCAGCCACGATGGCAGAGCTCTCCACGAGGTACATTTTTCTGAGGAGCACTCCTGCAGTACCCGCGAGCCTGGAGAGCTGCAGGGGGACAGCTCCAACCCCAAGCAGGAGATTTTGTACCCCCACCTCCTTCCTAACACAGCAGGACTCAGCCCCGCACCTTTTTTAATTCGGTACAGTCTAAAGACAAAAAAAAAAATCAGAATGTCCTGAGGTGTTCCAAGATGAATTTATGAAGTAATTACTTTTTTGTTAAGCAAACTGCCCGGCTCCCATCGCGGCAGAAAAAAGCCCAACTTCTGACAGAGTGTCATCCTCCAGTCCCTGCCTGCAAGTACCACTCCAATTGTAACCTGAGCAGGAAACTGAAACTGAGAATAAAACAGTAACTTCTGGCATTTACCCTCTACATCCCTGAGGCAGCAACGGCACTTTAGGAAACATGAATTTAAAAACTCTGATTTCTCTCTACCGGCTCTCAAGAAGGAGACTGCTACAAGTGATCAATGAAGAGGTTTGGAACGACTTTATTCCCTATCTCCCATCTCTTTGAACCCCTCTTGAGCCAGTCTTGCTAATAAAGGCATCACATGAAGCCAAGCTGGCTGCTGTGCACCACCGAACTCTCGCTGTTGGTTACCAAAACACACTATTCCACTTGCCACGCTAAAATTCACAAAAAAGTTGAGCACTGGAATCACATCTTAACCCTTTGATCTCATAATGTGGGAAGCAGAGTTGGAAAAGAAAAAAAGGCTTAAGGACTACAGGGCTCAATCAATACAATGTGGTCTGAAGACACCCAGAAAAACGAAGGCCAGAGGAGGATTTAAAGGAGGATCTGAAGGGTCCCGACCCACCCGAGTCAGAACGCAGCCAACATTTGGTATTTCTTTACCTGCTGACAGCTCCTTAAGCATCTAAAAATGAAAGTGCACGATACCTCTGATACACAGAAAACTGAGATCTACCAAACCTCGGGGGAAAGACAAAATATTTCCTTAGTCATACTTGACATACTCCGTAGTTTATGTTACACATTTAACACGCCTATGACCGTACACACTTCACATCCACCTGATTCCTGCCGTTCGCTCCGGGAACTTTAAAGTTATCCTGGTGAATAACGACCCTGTGACAACTGCGAGGAAACTCTGCAACTTCCGACACCCTGCAGGGTGTGCAGGGCACAGCCTGCCCGCACACACGGCCGCCAAGTTTCGGGGGGTTTTCTCCTCGCAGTTTTGGGCGGATGCCTGCCACCCTCTATCCTGCGGCTGCCGTTCCTCAAATTCGCCGATTCTTTTGCGCGTTAGGAAACCCAAAGTTCCGCGTTCGGCAGAGCTCCTCCCGCTCCTGCCCCCCGGGTGAGCGCCCAAAATCCACGCAAAAATCGTCCAAAAACGCCCCAAACGCAGCGACCCCCGCCCGGGGAGCGCCGGCCGGGCAGCGGGGCGGCTCGGAGCGCCCCGTTTCCACGCGTTCCGCAGAATGACAGGGACCGCCGCCAGCTCAACACCGCGGAACTCCTCCACATCTGCTTGTGACGTTCTTTATTTACCGGAGGGGCGGCGAGCCGGGCTGCCCGGCGCGCTCCCCCCGCTGTCACCGCGGGCGCCGCCGCTGCCGGCGAGACTCCGCCGCGCCCGCTCCGGCGGGGCTCGTCTCGCCCCGGGCCGGTCTCGGCCGCGGCCCCGGCGGCGCCGCGGGGGGACCCGGAGCTGCGCTTTACCTTTAGTTCCGCACTGTCCGCCATCTTGCGACTCTGCGCGCAGGCGCAGTGAACCCCGCCGGGACACCGCCCCCCCCGCCGCCCCGCCCGCCCGCAGCGCGCAGCGTTTGAATCGCGGCGCCATTTTGTGCCTCCTCGGCCGGGGCGTCCCCGCCGCTTCCAGTCCTCGTCCCGCGGCCGCCGCACCGTCCCGGCTCTCGCTCCGCTTCCCGAGCCGCCCCGGGGACGCCGTGTGGCCGCCGCCCTGCCCGGAAAGTTTCGCTGCGCGGCGCGGCCCCCGCGGTGCCGCCGGCCCCGCTGCGCGCTCCGTGAGGGGCGCGGGTCCCTCCGGCTCCCCTCAGCCTGCGGATCGCCACAGGGGAGCGGTGGATGCGCGTTCCTGCAGTAATAAATGAATTTATTAAAATGGGATTTTGCAACTCCGCTTCCTGCTACTTAATCCGCGGGTTTAAGACCATTATGAGTGGAACGGGATGGGGCCGGGCTGCCTCAGCGGGCGCTGGCGGAACCTCCGGCTCCTCGTCCGCACCAAGCGGGGAATTACGAGTTTTATTTCGGGCAATGATGAGTTTTATTTCGGGGAATTACAAGTTTTATTTCCCTGGGGTACTGCGGAGCAGTTCAGGAATCATCGTGAGCTCGCCCGGGTTTTCTTGTTTCTGAGGAAACAGTACAGGTGTTTTAGGAGTCCCAAAGAGCAGAGAGCTGGGATCCAAATACGCCCATTTCGTGTCAATTTTGAGTAAAATTTGTGTTCTTCCAACAGCAAACCAGATAGTGCAGAGGGGAAAATATCTACCAAAATTCTGCCTGGCAAGATGATGGCATCATCTGCGAATTTGGGTGGATTAAATGTTAAAGTCACTACAGCTTCTTTGTACCTGTGTGTTGTTCTGTAAATATAGATCACCATGACAATTTCCTTCCTTGGCCTTCACCTTAACACACAGAACGGAACAAAGAGGACAAAATTTCCTACTTTTCCATAGCTGCCATAAAATCCATCATCCTACATTCAGAAAGCACTTAGAGTATGGGCACTGAAAATAAAATAAAGCTTTATTTATATTTATTTATATATAAAATAAAGCTCTGCAGATTCAAACAAGGTATGCAGGGAGCCTGTGGTAAGATAACCACGAGTGGAAATTAGAGAATTAAAATTTATAACATTTGACTGGGGTTACCCAGCATTTAAAGTCAGCTAGTTTGTGTTAAGGGAAGAATGGGAAAGAGGTGACGGATGTGTTGAAGGAGCTTTTTGATACAATGCTGTTTATTGGTAAGAATATTTATACGAAGTCCTGAAGAAAACAACTCCTAGTAAACAGGGATGACAGTGGAATCGTATCAGGATGTGTGACATTCCATCCATCCAGGACAAAATTGTGTGGATTTTGACCAAGGTGGAAAGATCACATATACATAACCTAGAAAAGGAACATATATAAATTACATGAACATATAAAAATAAGTATATGAACATATATATAATAACAATAAACAGATTTTTGATGGCATCTTGTTTACAGCAAGGATATACAAAATCCTGATACCCCGAGCAAAGCAAACAACTCAGATCTCTTCCCAAACTTTTCATTTCCAAGCGTTTCACCCAGAAATACTCTCCAGGCTGACAGAGAATCAGGGGAACTCCTCGCTGCCACTCCTCTTTCCTCTGCAGGCCACCTGAGCCCAACTTTGCCCACTGCTCTCCTGGATCAAACAGAGCACTCCGAAAACGAGCAGCAATTCCAGGAGTGTCAGTAGCACCACACCCAGGTAATCCTGCGTGTAAGGAAGATTTCTCTCATGTAAGGAAGATTTCTCTCGTGTAATGAAGATTTCTGTCTCTGTACTGCTGCTTTGGGGAGGGGGCAGGGTGCTCGGCGAGATAGCTAAAAAAAAAAAAATAAAATAAAAGTCAGATGGCTCCAGCACGCCCACGGCTCCCATAATTAGCCCGTCTATTTCAGTGGTCTGAGGCAGCCCAGTGGAGGATTCATTTGAAATTATTAAATACGTGTCATAATCACCATCTAATGGGATCAATGAGTCCACGTCAAGCTGAAGGAATTCAGCTGAAAATATCTGTAATTGTGCGGAGACAAACCCTTGGTTTATTTCAGTTACTTTTGTATTTTTTCCCCCTGAGTGAGGCTGCTGCACAGCCAAACAGCTTTTCCTCTGCTGCTTCACTTCCTACCAAATTCAGTGGGATGTGAACGTGTGCTCCGAGTGTTTTGCTAAATCATGGCTTAACACTATCAAACTTGACACGTGGCCATAAACCACAGCGTCCTCTCTCAAAACTCACTTTAAATAAAACAGCCCCAGAATGGCTTCGGCTGCATTAAAATAAGGAAGCAAACTAAAAAAGGAGATACAGAAAATCAGGTTTAAAATGGTCCTGCCGGTGTTTTTTACAGCCAAACCTCACCTAGGCTCTTATTTTTTTTTTTTTCTTTCAGTTTGGGCTTTTTGATAGTCACTCTCTTTTCAGTGCAGAATATACTGGAGGATGGAGAAGCAACTTAATGAGAAAAACAATCTGCACTTCTATTTTTAGGCTATTATTTACATGTAGTGAAATTTTGTTCCTCTCCGCTGCCGAGGCTCAGATGATGGTTTATTGCCAAAAAAAGCCTTTGTCAACACGCAGTCATTTCCAGAGGTGCTCCCGGTGGCTCCAGCTGTGGCAGTGGTGGCAGCACTCAGATCTGTCAGAAAATTAAATCTTTCATTTTCTCTCTTTTTCCAGAAGAAAATGTTGGGATGCAACTGCAGTAGGGGAGAACAACCCCAAAACAATCCTCCAATTGTCCTGCTTCTGAGCTAAAGCTACCATATTTTTTTATTATTATTTTTTAACCCTGTGGGGAGAGAAAATGAGAGATCAAGATTTCCTACAACCCTCCAAAATGTTGATATTTTCAATTCCCAATTTTCCAAAGGTGCATTTCCCCCTTTTGGCCATATCACAGTAAAATAAATGACTTGAGGATCTGTCTCCTACCCCCCCATTTCTTTTATTTTCCTTTTCTGTAACTTCCCCAAAAATGTATCATGTCACATAACTCACATGCTCAAAGCCCTGTTCAGACACAATAATATTTTTTAAAGATATGCATTTTTTCTGTGAACATGTTGTTTTCATTAGTCTGAGTATCCAAGAATTTTCCTTCTTTGTCTAATAATCCAAATTTACTCTTTGCTTAAAAGTAACATAAGGGCATTTCTGAGGCTGAATAAAACTGATTTAATGATAGACTCTCAGTTACTATTTCTTGACAGAAAACACCACCAAGCCATTAAAATCCCTTTATTGCTGAGGTCCTTGCAGGCATGAAATGTGTGAAAAACCCTTTGCTGAGGGACAAAAAGAGGAATATTTTCATGAAAATCACTTGGCTGCAGGAGAAGACCATGGATCAGCCAATATCTGATAAAATAAACCCATTTTTTAACTTCATAACAACACACGTGGCTCCCTGTGCTGAGCAGGAAGTTGATGTGGAGTGGGCTGGCACAAACATCTCCCCAGAAGCCACATCCAAGAGCAAAATATCAGAGCAAATTATATCCTATCGTGTTTCCATCCTCTCCCAAACTGCGCCCAGAGCTCCTTTAGAAAAGAAACTTTCCTGCCTGTGCTGTGGAAACTCCCAGAGGGAGAGTTCCAATCTGAATTTAGGGAGCGACCCTGCAGCGTTTTGGGATTGCCACCCTGGCCTGGCACTGTGGAAAGCGCATGCAAATGAGTTTGTGTAATTGTTAATTACGTGAGCAGTGCCGGGGTGTGACACATCCCTCGTTTCCCTGTCCCCTTTTTTTCCCTTCCCCGATGTCCAGGCTCTGCTCGCACCAGTCCAGTGTTGGCTTTGCACAAACTCTCCTTCGATGCAATTTCTGCAAACCTCGACACAAATTCACATTTCTCGCCTCATTTCGGGACTGCCCTGCAGACCCAGATTGTGTTCCCAGCCTGGAATGACAGAATTCCCAGCTGTATTCCCAGCCCGGAATGACAGAATTCCCAGATGTATTCCCAGCCTGGAATGACAGAATTCCCAGCTGTATTCCCAGCCTAGAGTGACAGAATTCCCAGCCTAGAATGACAGAATTCCCAGCTGTATTCCCAGCCCAGAATGACAGAATTCCCAGCCTGGAATGACAGAATTCCCACCTGTATTCCTGATCTGGAATGACAGAATTCCCAGTCCGTATTCCTGGCCTGGAATGACAGAATTCCCAGCTGTGTTCCCAGCCTGGAATGACAGAATTCCCAGCTGTATTCCCAGCCCAGAATGACAGAATTCCCAGCCTGGAATGACAGAGTTCCCAGCCCGGCCCCTGTCACTCCCCAGCCCACAGGCCCTGCAGCTGCAGGACAATGGCCACGGCCGCCACCATCACCTGTTCCTGCCCAGGATTTGCATTCTCAGGTGATGTTGGGGTGGGAGGGGCTCCCAGTGTCCCCCAGTGTCCCGTCCATGCCTGTACTGGTCTGGGCCACCTGCCCACAGATGGGGGGGGACATTGGGGACAGGGTGAGGGGCACCTGGGGACATTGGGGACAGCACTGGGGACATCAAAACCAGCGCTGGCAACACCTGGGGACATCAGGAACAGGGTTAGAGACACCAGGACCAGGGCTGGGGACACCTGGGGACATCAGGGACAGGGTGAGGGACACCAGGGCCAGGGCTGGGGACACCTGGAGACATCAGGGACAGGGTAAGGGACACCAGGGCCAGGGCTGGGGACACCTGGGGACATCAGGGACAGGGTGAGGGACGCCAGGGCTGGGGACACCTGGAGACATCAGGGACAGGGTGAGGGACACCAGGGCCAGGGCTGGGGACACCTGGGGACATCAGGGACAGGGTGAGGGACACCAGGGCCAGGGCTGGGGACATCATGGACAGGGTTAGGGACGACAGGGCGGGGGACACCTGGGGACATGGGGGACAGGATGAGGGACACCTGGACAGGCTTTGGGGACACCTGGGGATGTTGGGGACACCAAGAGACACCAGGACCAGGACTGGAGACACATGGGGTCATCAAGAACAGGGCTCGGACACTGAGGGACATTAGGGACAGGGTTGAGGGGGTCTAAGGGACACCAAGACCAAGGCTGGGGACACCTGAGGACACTCGGGGGACAACTGGGACTATCAAAACCAGCCCTGGGGATACCAGGGGACACCTGGACAGGGCTTGGGGACCCTTGGGGACCTCGGGAGCAGATCTGGGGACAGGAGCAGGGCTCTGAGGTGCCTTCCAAGCCAAGGCGTTCCAGGACTCGCTGGGGACTCGTTTGGGACGAGGCGTGGCCACCAGGGAAGGTGACAGCGTCTCCTGCCCCTGCATCCCCCTCACCTTCACTTCACTCACCCAAAATTCACTTTTGGCACTTTTCCCCCTGCAAAACCTGCCCCTTTTGGGTGAGTCTGCTTGCTTTTCTCCAGGCCTTTATTTGAGTTATTCTATTTTTTTTTCCTGAAATTAAAACTGGAATAGTTCTCTCTCTGAGAAGAAATGGTCATTCCTGAGATATTCATCTCCAGTTGGAAAAGCATTTCCTTTGGCCAAGTTAAATCCCTTTTTTTTGGTCAACAAAATTCCATTTCCATGAATCATGATTGGGATTTTCTTTTTTATTTTGGTCATTAACACCCATTTTCATAATTTGAGGATGCAGCACAAGAAGAAAGAGTAAAAAGCAACCACAGCAGGTCATGGGGAGCTGAGAAATTCAAAGCCAGGCAAGACTTTAAACATCAGATCCTCCAGAAGCTTCAAACTGGCCAAAAAAACTA
Organism: Irena cyanogastra; assembly: GCA_013397155.1. NCBI lineage: Eukaryota > Metazoa > Chordata > Aves > Passeriformes > Irenidae > Irena > Irena cyanogastra. The sequence goes on along the minus strand of VWZV01010120.1, from coordinate 19,809 downwards.
TTCAAACGTGAGGAGAAAAACTCCAGAAAGCTGCATTTATTTCCAAAATATCATCACAGAGGTGAGGGAGGCTTTTAATTGCACTCTCCAGACTTCCAGCATCAACAAACCCAGGGTTTCACTGGGAGGAACTCTCTCATTCCAATTAAAAGTGATTTTTTGAGGCCCCAGTGCTTAAGTCAGAAGTGGTTTCTACAGATAGTAAATGATTCTTAATAAGCAAAGCCTGTGGCAACAAAAGAAATAAAAATAATTCACATTTTCCAGAACTTGGAGAGCGAGTCCTTGTTAGGGTGTTCCCCCATCCCTCCACTCACACAGTAAAATACTGATAATTTTCATGTAATCTGAATTTATAATAACTTTTCACAGAGAATGATCTAGAAAAAGGCCTGTTCCAATCTGAGTCTCTTTCCTGTGCTATAATTCCCATTATGGACCACACACAGAATCCCTACGGCGTAGATTTTGCTCCAAATTTCCTCTTTTTTTTTTTGCCTAAAAAGCAGGATAAACTCAGGATAAAGCAGCAGCAGCCAGGCTGTGCCCCAAGATGTGCTCAGCTAGGGAAAAAAAAATTAAAAAAAAAAAATCTTCATTTTTCACCCAATCCCTCTTCTTCCAGCATCCCCTGAGTCATGGGAACGCTGCAAATGAAGCTGAGCTGCAGCAGCCAGCAGAGTTCATTTCAGATGGCTCATGTGAAAACAACCCAGCTAATTATGCTGCAGTAATTACCTGAAAATTATATGTATGTTGTTTTTCCACCAGTCAATAGTGCTATTTTTGAACTTCTCATTGTTCTCGTGGCCTGCTGGAGTCACATTGTCTCGAAATTCTCTTTTTTTGGCTCATCGCTCGCTCACCTCTGGACTGGGGAGGGGTTTTTAGGAGAAATTCCACCTGCAGAATTTGCTCTGCAGCTCAGATCTTCACCTGTGCTGCATTTCAGAAAATATTCCCATTTTAATCGTCTCTTCAGTAAGAATTACAAGAGTCTGACTCAGCATCCCATCAAGATTTCTTCCTGAAAATTAAAAAAAATGAAACATCAAAAATCCTGAAAATATGTGGATTCCAGCTGGGATCATCCTGATTTGGAAGAGTTTAATTTCCTCCAGCTCAGATCTTCACCTGTGCTGCATTTCAGAAAATATTTCCATTTTTATCGTCTTTCAAATAAGAATTATGAGATTCTGATTCAATATCCCATCCAGATTTCCTTCTGCACGCCAAAAATCCTGAAAATTCGTGGATTCCTGACTGGGATCATCCTGATTTGGAAGAGTTTCATTTCCTTCAGCTCAGACCTTCACCTGAGAAAATATTTCCATTTTAATCGTCTCTTAAATAAGAATTACGAGAGTCTGACTCAGCATCCCATCAAGATTTCCTCCTGAAAAATCAAAAAATGAAACATCAAAAATCCTGAAGATATGTGGATCCTGACTGGGATCATCCTGATTTGGAAGAGTTTCATTTCCTTCAGCTCAGATCTTCACCTGAGAAAATATTTCCATTTTAATCGTCTCTTAAATAAGAATTACGAGATTCTGACTCAGCATCCCATCAAGATTTCCTCCTGCACACCAAAAATCCTGAAAATTCGTGGATTTCCAGCTGGGATCATCCTGATTTGGAAGAGTTTCATTTCCTCCCCTGCCCTGGGTGGGGCTTGTGATCCTTGTCTGGATTTTTTCCTTTCAGGAGCCACCCCTAGAAGCAGCTGAGTGTCACACCCCACTCCCAGGAAGGGAATGCTGTCAGGCAGCAGGGCTGGGAAAACGGGAGGCAGGAATTCTTGGATCAATCCCAAAAAAACTCCTGCCACATTCCCTGACTTTGCCCAAACCCCTGGGGTGAAACGCACTCCGAAGGACTCCTTGGGGAAAGGAAGATGCTGGTGATAAAAGGTCCTCCCTGGACTGCCGAGAGGAAATTAATTAACATTTGGAAAAGCACTTTGAGATTCTTGGATGAAAGATGCCGGAGCTGGAATGCTGGCAACATTCAAATAAGTTGGAATAACGTTAATATTTATTGCAGGCGGCGCTTTCATCTTCAAAGCTCTTTAGCAACATCAAGGAGTTAACAAAGAAAATATTAATAAAGATTATATTTACCCATAAAATTACCCTCCCAAAGCACGGGTAAATAGAGCTGCCTCCAGTTAAAAAATAGTATTTAAAAAAAAAAAAGCTGAGCCTCAACTGCAGTATCAGGCACTCAATCCCTGGTGGGGCTGTCCATGGAAAACCCACGTGGAATGAGGAATTATTAGTTTATATTTTTAATGAGGAATTATTAGTCTATATTCTGAATGAGGAACTTTTAGTTTATATTTTTAATGAGGAATTATTAGTTTGTACTTTTAATGAGGTTAATNTATTTTTAATGAGGAATTATTAGTCTATATTCTGAATGAGGAACTTTTAGTTTATATTTTTAATGAGGAATTATTAGTCTATATTCTGAATGAGGAACTTTTAGTTTATATTTTTAATGAGGAATTATTAATTTGTACTTTTAATGAGGTTAATTGGACCCTAGGCCTAATCCACCACAACCAGGGTGGAAAATCAGGATGGCAAAGGGGGAAGGAAGAGCAGTGCTTGGAAAAAGGCTCTGGTTGGTGGGCAGGAATTCCAGAATCCCTGAGGCTGGAAAAGCCCTCCAAGGCCATTGAATCCCAAAAATTACCCTCCCAAAGCACAGATAAATAGAGTTTAAAAATAGCATTTAAAAAGAAGCTGAGCCCAAACTCCAGTATCAGGCACTCAATCCCTGGTGGGGCTGTCCATGGAAATCCCACTTGGAACGAGGAGTTATTAGTTTATGCTTTTAATGAGGAATTATTATACTTTTAATGAGGAATTATTAACCCTCCAAGGCCATCGAGCCCAGGCCATGCCCCATCTCCACCTTGTCACCCGAGTGCCACATCCAGAGTTCCTCGGACACCTGGGACGACCTGCAGGACGAGAAGAGCTTTGGGCTGCCCTCCAAGCCGAACCATTCCAGGGTTCTGGAAGCTCAGCAGCCAGGGCTGGGGACTCCAGCCCTCCCTGAGCTGGCGTTCCCAGGAGGAGGAGGAGGATGTTTGGGTTTGCCGTGTCTTTGGGATGAACTCCAGGGAAGGGAGGAACGCTCTGTTCCACGGGAAAAGGAGGTGGAACCCCGGGGGAGCTCCCAGACTAAACCATCCCAAGGAGCTGCACTCTCCTTTTTCACTTGGAAGCCAGTCCTGGCACAGGCACAGCTCTGCCATTATCACTGGGAAGCTTGGCCCAGCAATTTACGGAAAACCAGGAAAGGAGAGAGCTCTTCCAAGTGCATTATCTGCATTGATTGCAAACGCCCCCGCAGCAGCCAGGGCCCTCAGCTCCCCTCCCCCAGCTGTACAGATAAAGAAATCAAGATAAATAAATAAAGATGAATAAATAAAACCAGGGGGAACATTCTGTTGTGATTTCCCCCCCACAACCCTGATTAATCCCAAATTCCAGCCGTTTCCATCCGTCTCCTCCAGCAGAGACTCCCTGGCACCGAGGGCCTGGGATGCGTTCCAGCACATAACGGGCTGCAAGAGATTTTTTGGAAGCCCACGAGCTGTGCACGGGCTCTGGAGGTCACTCCAGGCAGCCCAGGGATGCTCAGTGTGAACATTTCTGCTCGGCTGGCCAGACGCGCATGCCACCAGCCCAGAGCCCGGCCCTGCTCCCTTCCAGGAAAACACCAGCCGCGTTATCCGGGAAGTTCCGTGGGTGCTCTCAGGACTGGGGCTGTTCCTCAGAGCTGCCTGGAGGCTTCACAAACTCAGCACACTCCGAACGCCCCGGTTAATCTCCCGCAAACCCCGGCCAGCACAGCTTCCAATACGTTTGGCTTTGGAGAGAACCCAAACGTCACCTTGGGGAAATTCGCGATTGTCAGCGTTAGGCGCGGCTTTGGGCTCCTTCCAGGAGCTCTGCTGAGCCCAGGCGCTGGTTCCCGGCTCTGCTTTGTGTCCCGGGTGTGCGGCCAGACCCCGGGGCTGCCATCAGAGGTCTGCAAACGTTGGTTTTTGTCCCGATGCCTCCAGCCGGGAGCCTCTCAGCTCTGCTCTGGCTCCCAGGGCAGCACGGCCAGGCACAGGCAGCACTTGGCAGGCTGGGGAAATAAAGCACAGGAGCAGGAGCTCGTGTTACATGTCACAGTGCAAGTTTTGGGGTTATATCTGTGTTGTAGTCTAAGTTTTTTTACTTAATTATGTTACGATATCTCAATTTATTGTATTTTAATTTATAATATTATCTACTTTATATATGGTATCGATGTATTTAGATAAATACATTTAAA
>VWZV01010120.1:1396-14728 GCA_013397155.1 Irena cyanogastra | reverse complement strand
GAGGGACAGCAGCTCCCACCAGGGGACAGGGCTGTGTCACAGCATCATCTCCTACCAGGGGACAGGGCCGTGTGACACCATCTCCCCGTCCTGACATTGTCATTAATCCCGCTGCAGCAGCCGCCAGCCAAAAAATCAATTCCTGAGCCTGGGCTGCTCCAAAGCTCCTGCCCCGATCCTGGATCCGCCGGCAGCTCCCGACAGCCCCGCCTGGGCCAGGAGCTGCCCTCCTGCTGCTGTTTAACTTTTAAATTTTCACATTCTGTGCTGCTTTAGTGTGTGAGCTCTATGTCAGGGGATGGAGAGCTCTGTTCACAGAGCAGAGAGACAAAACAATTCCTGCTCCAGCTGGGGACCAAGGACAAATGATCCAAATCTCAGCCCAAGAGCACAAACAACGTGGGCTGGAGAGAGAAAAACAAGCAGGATGGGAGTGCAGAACCTAAAGCTGGAACTGGACAATGAACTCCAGGATGCAAATGGAGCAGAACTGATCCCAGTGACAGAGCCCGTGCCCTCGTGCATTTTGTGCCCATTTTGGTTCATCTTGGGTGCAGCTCTGGCTGGGCTCTTGTGCTGCCCAAGGTGGATCCATGGAGGAAATCCCTTTAATAAATCCCTACTCTATTATTTAACTCCACCTAATCTCTGCTCCAGGCCTGGCTTCCCAAGGCACGGCTCCCAAACCTCACGGCCAGCGCGGGGCAGTTCCAGAGCTCCCTGAACAGCCCAGCAGGGTTCCTGCCCTGCTCCCTGCAGCATCCAGGGATGTCCCCTGACCACCCTGCTGAGGGACAGCCACCAGAGCACCAGGACGAGTCAGGGATTTGCCTGTTCTCCCAATTCCCTGGGATTTATCCCCGCCGTGCACTCAGGCTGCCAGGTTGGGAAGGGTGGGAGAAGCGGCTGCTGGCTCCGAGGGACCGAGTGAGGAGCACCTGCAGTCACCGCGGGCTGCAGAGAGCCCACAGCCCGGAGCTGGCACTTGTTCCCTCCCCACTGTCACAGAAACCCTTTTGTTTTCCCGTGAAAACAGCTCCGGAGCCGAATTCCGACCTGTCTGTGTCTGCTGCAGGGTGTGTCCGTGCCACATCACAGGACGGGCTGTGCCCGAGGGAACCCGACCCGGGAACCCGACCCTGGAACCCCAGGGGTGCCCCAGGGCGGCTCAGGAGAAGGGAACCGACTTGGTTCTGGTAATTATTCCACTTCTTTCACCGCAGATTTGCGCTGACGAGTGTTTTTCCCAGGGCCCGGGAGGGGCCGGTTTCGCTTTCCCGGGGTTTCAGGGCGGTCAGAGCAGAGCCTGACCTTTGCTGCTGCTCCAGATGAGGGAAGGATTCCTTATCTGCCCCCGAGCCCTTATCTGGGCCCGCCAGCTGGGTGGCACTGGGACAGCAGGAGAGACAGCACGCGGGGAGGACAGACAGCATCTGAAAAGAAATAAAACCGTGAGAGAAAAAGGGGTTTCTGCCCCCAAAACACCCCTTGTGACACCCAAAACAGCCCCTGGGACACCCAAAATGCCCCTCGTGCCACCCAAAGCCCCTCTTGGCACACCCAAAATACCCCTTGTGACACCCAAAACCCCTTCTGGGACACGCAAAATGCCCCTTGGGACACCCAAAATGCCCCTTGGGACACCCAAAACAGCCCCTGGGACACCCAAAATGCCCCTTGGGACACCCAAACCCCCCCTGTGCCACCCCCTGCTGCAGACCCGGGGTCAGAGGGAGAAGGGGGCAGCACTCCCTGGCCTGGCTGTCCCCTCAGCAGGACAGGGTGGCACCTGTGGTGTCACCACGGGCTCATGGCCCTCAGGCTCTGCAACAGCACAGAAATTATCTCCAAAAAAAAAAAAAAAAAAAAAACCTCACCCTGGATTTGCTCTTGGCAGTGCCACGATCCCTCCTCACCTCGGTGTTTGTGCCCCAAAAATTCAGCCTGGAGAAGAGGAGGAGGCTCCGGGCAGAGCCCAAAGGGGCCCCAGGGGAGGGACAGGACCCAGGGAACGGCTCCCACTGCCAGAGAGGGAAGGGATTTTGGGATGGAATTGTTCCCTGGGAGGGCTGGGATGGAATTCCCAGAGCAGCTGTGACTGCCCCGGATCCCTGGAGTGTCCAGGCCAGGCTGGATGGGATTTGGAGGGGCAGAGAGGGAAGGGATTTTGGGATGGAATTGTTCCCTGGGAGGGCTGGGATGGAATTCCCAGAGCAGCTGTGGCTGCCCTGGATCCCTGGAGTGTCCCAGGCCAGGCTGGATGGGGTTTGGAGCAGCCTGGCATAGGGAAAGGTGTCCCTGCCCTGGCACTGGGTGGGATTTAAGGTCCCTCCAGCCCCAATCCTTCCAGAATTCCGTGATAATGCTGGCTCCAACCTGCTCAGCATTCCTTTGGGACAGCATGATTTCAGGCTGGATACCTCGGGCAGAGCCGCCACTCAAGTTCCAAAAACAAATAATTCGTAATAAATGTAAAAAAGAAAAAAATAATGAAAAAAAAAATCAGGCAGAAATGTGATGACAGAATTTCCTCCAGAACCTCTGCTAGATAAAAATGAACACCAAAGCTTTTCATTTAGCTGAGATTTCTCTCCGAAGAGGAAGATGTACAATTTGTTCGGGATGAGCTGACAGATGGGAAAATGAAGCGCTCCGTTATTGTTCCATTTGCTGGATGCAAAAACACACTTAACACTTCCCCAGGACTTGGAGGACGGGGAGAGCTCTGAAATCTCAGCTGTCTGGACAGAAATTAGAGACAGCAGTGGCTGGGGCCGATCCTGGGGGATGCCCCACGCTCCCAGGCACTCCAAAATTCAGCTTTTTCCTGAGCATCCCGCAGCCACCTCCCTGTGGGAAAGCCAAGGGATGAAGGGGTGAATTTAGCATTGGACCTACAAAGCAGAATTACACAAGACCCTTTCTGTTTGATGTCTCCACCCAGCGAACTCTTTCAAAACACTAACTTCTCTCTTTCACTTGAATTTTCTTTTTTTTTTTCCTTTTTTCCCAAGTTGGAAGCCTTTAGCTAAAATATCTTTCTTTTCCCTGCTAATAAAGCCAGACTGTTAGCACTGCTTTTTCCCTTCCCATTGAAGATGCCCTGCAGTTTTCTCCCGTCTGGGGACCCAAAACTCTTTCAAATGAGACCAAGAAATAATCGGCACCTCTTGGCCAAAACCACTCCTGTGGTCACATCTGGGCTCTCCCAAACAATAAATTACGGATTAATGGCACATCCCGGAGCAGACTGGAGGCCAAATTCCCCTCTGGGAGGCGGGGTTAGGACAGACCTGCCGTGCCAGGGATGCTCCCATATATCCGAGTGAAAACCAGCTGTGAAACGATGGCCAGCACAGGGGTTTGGAACCAAAAAACCACGAAACTCACAGCAAAATCCCGTTTTTGCTGTGGTTTAAAGGGCTGGCTCTGGCTGGAGGCGCTCAGGACGCCGTGTTCCAGGTTTGGTGGTGGGTAACTGGAGCTTGTTCCTCTTCAGCAGCCGGGCAGGCACAGCCTGTTCCTTCTGCTCTGCTCTGCTCCCCGGGAGGGGCCTCGGGGAAAATCACATTCCTGATCCAGCACCTCTGGGAAAGGGAAAATCCACATTCCTGATCCCAGCATCTCTGAGAAAGGGAAAAATCCACATTCCTGATCCAGCACCTCTGGGAAAATGAAAATCCACATTCCTGATCCCAGCACCTCTGGGGAGCTGCAGGGCCAGCCCAGCCCTCAAAACCCCAGGAAAACATGGATACAGCCAGAGTTACTCCCTTGCTGCAGTCCCAGCTGATCCCAAAGCTTCAGGTTTTGCAGAAGGGATCATGGAATCATTAGGGTGGAAAATCCCTCCAGGATCGAGTCCAGGCACCAAGCCAGCAGTGCCAGCCCTGTCCCCAGTGCCTGTCCTGGCTTGGACAGACAGGATCTGCTGAGGAGGGCAGAAGCCTCCCCTGACATGGGAAATGCAAACCCCCTCCCTCTGAATTACTGTAATTTTGAAATTAAGGGGCTCTCAGACAAAGATATGGGAGTAGGGATAGCAGTTCTTCATTAGGAAAAATAAATAAAAATAAAAACGCAGTAATACAAAACAGCACGGACAGAGTGAGAACAGGAGCTGTCCCCTGTGTGTCAGGGTGTTGGTGGCAGTGCCATTCCATGGTGGCTCAGCCCTCCTGCAGTGCCAGGGCTGGCTCTGCTGGAGCAGGGATCCTGGACAAGGCTGGAGTTTTCCTCTGGAGCTCCAGGGCTGCTGGAGATGGGCCTGGGCTCCCTCTGGGAATGCAGGGCAGAAGAAAGCTGAAACTCTGGGAATGCAGCGGGAAAAGGCTGCTGGGCTGTTCCAGGGCAGATTCTATCCAGGTGGGAATGCTTGGCTCCTCCCCTGGGTGAGCCTCTCCCGATGGATGATGGAATTTTATCAGCCATGCAGGGACACTCAGTGGCCATGAACAGGAGATAATTAATAATTAATGGCCCATTAACAGCAGAGATCTCCTGGAGGGAGGATTGGTTGTGGGAGAGATAGAGAAAACTGCCCAGTGACCAGAGATACCTGCCCCAGCTCTGGCAGGTGGGGACAGAGCACACACCCCAGCCACTCTTGCATTTCCAGCCTCAGGCAGTGCCACATTTCCACAGGGATGGCCCAGAAGGACAATTGCTCTTGGGGACACTGGATTACCTTCATTCCCTTGGGATCCGTGCCAGGAACTCGGCGGCTCGGAAGGAAAATCTCACTGCAGGGAGCAAGGAGCACTCCAAGGCTCAGCCCTCCATCCCAGCTCAGCTCCCTTTCAGCCTTTTCCCCCTCCTTTCCACATTTCTTCGCCCATGGACATTTTCTTGGAGAAAAAAACCAAAAAACCCAACCAGTTTAAACCCAGCCTATTGTTCCCACAGAAGGGAGCTGCAGCGAGCTCGCAGAACGTGGTTGTGATTTGCCACATCTGTAATTTTTATGCCTTGTTTTCGTGCCAAGAGCTCCATAAAAGGTGTTCTGGGAGCCCGTGGTGTCACAGAATGCTGCCACCACTGGGAGCCCACGTGAGCACTTCAGCCCCAATCCCACTCGGGGTTTTTGTTTCTGAGCACCTTTCAGCCCAGCCAGGCACAAAGATCAAGCGTGGTGTGGTTTCCTCCTTTCTCAGACTCAATGGAGAAGTTCATGGATTCATGGAATTCTGGAATTCCATGGGCAGGGATACCTCCCACTGTCCCAGGCTGCTCCAAGCCCCAGTGTCCAGCCTGGCCTTGGGCACTGCCAGGGATCCAGGGGCAGCCACAGCTGCTCTGGGAATTCCATCCCCGCCCTCCCAGGGAACAATTCCTAATTCCCAATATCCCACCCAAATTTCCCATTGTCCACTCTGAAGCCATTCCCTGTGTGCTGTCCCTCCATCCCTTGTCCCCAGTCCCTCTCCAGCTCTCCTGGAGCCCCTTCAGGCCCTGCAAGGGCTCTGAGACATTCCCAGAACCTTCTCTTCTCTCCAGGCTGGATAATCCCAGCTGTCCCTGAAGAGCCCTGCGGAGGAGCCTCACCCACCTGGGAGCAGGGAGAAGCTGGGATTTGGTGGTGGCAGAGCTTTGCCGATTTCCTGGGACACTCCACGGCCCTGCCACGGATGAGACACTGAAAACTTTGGAAATTTCCAGCCTGGCACTGCTCTAAACACAAGGCTCCATCTCCTTCTCTGGGTCAGACATTCTGTGTGCAGTTTCTAATTTGGACCACGGCTCTGGAAAACTTGATTAGAGCCGTGAAAATGGAATTTTTATTGGGGAGAACGCAGCCCTTGCCAAGGTCTGTTTTTCAAAGGAGTGAGACCTAAAGCTGGAAGCGGTTCCAGGGCTGTGCTAGTCTGGATGCCCTTGCAGTGGTTTATGGCAATCAGGCAGCCAGAGCTGGACGGGCTGGTGGTGTTTGCTTTGGACAAGTGCTGCAGATGGTAACCAGCTCCAAATGTGCTCCTCAGCCTGCTGCAGGCATCGCTGGGAATCCATTTTATCCCGGGTTTCTCCTTTTCCCCCCCCTTTCTCTTTCCTTTTTACACCATGAGCGTGTTCCCAAATCCATCCTACCTGAACACAACGCAGCAATTAAAGCAGGCAGCAGAGTGACAGCCCTGAGTTCAGGCAGGATCACCACAGACACGTCCCAAATTCCTGCAAAATCCAGCGTGAAGCCCCTGCTCAGGTGGAAACCTTCCAGGGAAGAGCACATCAGCTTCCTCGGGGAGCCCCCAGAGGTTATGGCGTGGAGTGACCCTCCGGGGGGAGCTTTCCATGCGGGCTGAGCGGAGCCATAAACCCAGGAATGCCTGGGAAAAAGGCAAATTAAAACGTGCTAGACTTGGCAGGGCCCTCTGGAGGTGACATTACCGGCTCCGGAGCCAGGGGAGCAGCAGGGGATTCCCAAAACGTGCTCCTGGCCCCTTCCAAAGGGTTTTCCTTTTGGGGCAGGAGTTCTGCAGCACTGCCCAGCCGTGCCAGGGGCTCGGGGAGGGGATCCTGCCCCTCACCTGCAGCAGCTCCAGCAGAGCTTCTGCTTCCCCAGCCCCTCGTGCTGCACAGGCTCACACGCAGACACTCCAGGCTCCTTCCTGCTTTAATTATTTAAAAACCCTAAAAACCCCTGGTTGGTTGTTTTCAGGGGCTGTTACCGCATTCAACAACTTTGAGACTAAACAACAACAAAACAAACAAACAAATTTAAAAATTTTAAGCCTTTCCCTCACTCTGCCAGTGAAGTTTAATTCACTCTGTTTCATATTACTTAGACTATGATATTTTCATAATTTCCAGTATATCAAGCACTTTCTCCTGGCCTGCAGGAGTGTCTGGAGCCCTGGGACAGGAGGGACAGGGAGCTCCTGGGACAAACCCGGGGGTGACTGCAGATGTGGGGGGACAGGAGCAACCCCCTGTGAGGGCAGGAGGAGGAGATGGAGCTGCTCAGCCTGGAGAGGAGGACTCAAAAATAACAGCAAATAAGATGCAGAATGCTCTGATTGCACCTTAAGGTGTGAGATCTCCAAGGGGAGCAGATCTGAACAGCCCTTCCAACAGGAGCAGATCCCACAGCTTCCTTAAGAGCCAGAAAGGAGATCAAAGGGAGGGATTGTCAGCTTTTAAGGGTAAAAAAAGCCTTAAAAATGTGTTTTAAATTTCCAGGAGAATCACAGAGTTTGCTTCGTTGCGTGAAAATAAAAGTGGTTCTGTAAGCAAGGCAGAGCTGCCCGGCTCATTCCCTTCTCACAGCACAACAAAATATCATGTTAGCACCCGAAATTCAGTCAATTTAATTAAACCCACCCTGTTTATGCACAGCTCCTTGCTGTCCTGTTCACACTTGCCCCTAAAATGCTGGATTTCAACCCAAAGGACACCAGCCAGACACATCACCGCTCAAATTAAATGGCAAAAAAATGAATTAATTAAATTTTAAAAAATTCAAATTAAATTTAAAAAATTAAATTAAAAATTTAAATGTAACGTAATTAAATTTAAATTTAATTAAATCTTTAAAAATCCAAATTAAATTAAAAAAAAAATAAATAAATGAAGGTAAGGCAGGAGGAACCTCCAGCCAGGCAAGGACTAAACAGCACCTTGTCCTCAGCCAGACCCTGACACAGCTGGGATTTTTCCCCAGAAAGATCTTTTTGGATTGGCAGGCCACCAACAGCTCACGGGATCATTTTGGTCACATCTGAACCCTCCAGCTCCTGCTCAGATCCTGGATAAACTCATCCATGGTGGGCAGCATCCCGGGAATGTGCCAGCATCCCTGTGGGACCGCGGGACCATCCCAAAGGGTCACAGCAGGGCCGGGAATGGCAAAAAGCACCTGGGAGCCGCGGCTTCGGGCTGGGAGAGGAGGAGGAGGAGGAGGAGGAGGAAGATGATGATGATGAGGAGGAGGAGTTGGATGCCCGGGGACAGCCGGGAGGAGCTGGAGCCGATCCTGCCCGAACGCATTCCCAGTGCTGGGAAGGGCCGGGGCAGCTCCCCGGGCACGGATCGCTCCCGAGGGACCGAGGGGACACCGCGGTGTTTACCTTGGCTCCGGCACGGCTCCGGCACGGCGGCCGCAGGATCCTCGCGGCCGGGGCGGGAGACGGGGCTGGAGAAGGGAAGGAGCAGCGGAACCGGCCCGGCTGGCAGCCGGGATGGGCGCTGTCCTGACCCTGGGGACGCGACAGCGAGCTGGCAGCGCTGGGGCCATCCCCAGGCACGGGACAGGGACCTCGGGAGGGCGAATGTCGCGTCCTGCCCCGGGCTGGGATGGGCCCGAGCAGCTCCGAGGGCTCCGCTCGAACGCGAGCTCCGGCGGGGCTGAGCGGCCGCCACCTCCCGGCGCCTTCCTGGAACCGTGGATTGGGGCGGGACGGAGCCTAAATCCCATCCAGTGTCACCCTGGGACACCTGCCACCGTCCCAGGCTGCTCCAGCCCCAGTGTCCAACCCGGCCCTGGGCACTGCCAGGGATCCAGGGGCAGCCACTGCTGCTCTGGGAATTCCAGCCCTGCCCTCCTCACCCGCCCAGGAACAATTTGTTCCAAATATCCCATCTGAAACTCGTCCCCACGGGGAGCAGCAGAGGTTTGGGACCCACTCGGTGCCCAGTGGCACATTCCCATCCATTCCCATCCATCCCCAGACCCCCCTGAGGACATCCCCGGCCCCGGGAATCCCCTCCCGCAGGAAAAGCCCCAGGAACCCAACCCCAGCACCCTCGCGATGGCTCCGAGCGCTCCCCAAGGGGGAAATCGCTGCTGGGGTTTTCCCGGGCGGCTCCGGGGTCTGCACCCCGAGGCGGGAGCTGCTCTGCTCGGGCTCCTCCAGCCCGGGCCGCTGTGTCCCCAGAGCCACCGCGCTGCCGCCGGCCGGGCACGGGGAGCAGCAGATGGGGCCGGGCTGCGGGGCTGCCCTGCCAGCGGCCCCAAAGAGCGGCTCCATCAGCTGCAGCCAGCAGAGCTTCTGCTTCCCCAGCCCCTCGTGCTGCACAGGCTCACACGCAGACACTCCAGGCTCCTTCCTGCTTTAATTATTTAAAAATCCTGACTCTGGTTGTTTGTTTTCAGGAGCTGTTACCGCATTCGGCTACTTGGAGACTCAACAACAACAAAAATAATAATAATAATAAAAAAAATTAAAGATTTGAAGCCTTTCCCTCACTCTGCCGGTGAAGTTTAATTCACTCTAATTATTTCATATTACTTAGACTGTAATAGTTTCATAATTTCTAGTATATTAAGCACTTAATACGTTGTGTCATTTCAAGCCGCATATTAAATTCTGCAAAGCACATTTTAATGAGCACTAAGTAGTGGGGAAATATTAATACAACCTAATGGCTCATTTCTGTGCCCGTGGTGGGAGGCACCGCTGGGGCAGGTGGGCACAGCGGGGCCTGGGTGAAATTATGGGCTGGAGAGACACCCAGGGCACCTCCTCTGAGGGTCACCCGGTGCCACTTGTGTGAGGTGGCACCGACGACCCAGAGAGGCACAAAATGCAAAGGGAAAGGCTCAGCAGCCCCTCTCCAAACTCCAAAATGGCCCAAATGTTTCATTCCCTCGAGCGAGGGCCTCTCTGCTCAGCTCTGACCCTTAATTCACCCCCCGGGGTCACACGTCCCCCCGTGTCCCACACGGTGATCCCCCTGCACTCACCTGCCCGGAGGTGCCACCAGCCCCTCTCGTGTCACACTCGAGCTGGCCTGTGCAGGGTGCTGTGACCAAAGGGAGAATCCCAGAACCCCAGAACGGCTGGGAAGAGACCTTAAAGCTGATCCCGCTCCAGCCCTGTCCTGAGCAGGGAACCTCCCACTGTCCCAGGCTGCTCCAGCCCCGTCCAGCCCGGCCTCGGGCACTCCAGGGATGGGGCAAGGAAGCCTTGAGACCGTTCTCTGACACCCAGGCAAACAAAAACCCGAAAACCTCACCTGGGCTTCCGCCCCGAGGGTTTTTAACCTTCATCCCTCCCTCCCGTGTGCACCTGCGGGCTGGGAAGCGCCTCCTCCCCCTCAGGGCATGGCTGGGGCGATGCTGCTCCCGCTCAGCTGATCCCGAGGTCGGAATTAAGGGAGAGCAGGGCAGCTGCACCTCCGGCTGCGCCCGCGCGGTGGCGGCCCAGGCCGCGGAACGGCCTAATGAGCCCAGAACTAATTAGCGGCAGCTCCTTCTCCGCGGAGCTCCCGGGGCCGGCTCGCAGCGCTCCGAGCCCGCCGTGGGCAGCGCGCAGCCCCGGGCCCGTCCGCGGCCACCCCGGCCCCGATCCCCGGGATGCTCCGGGCCCCGCAGCCCTTGTTCCAGTCCCGGTCCCGGTCCCGCAGGGGCCCCGCGGTGCTGGGTGCGTCCCCTCCCAGCCGCGGAGCTCCCCCGGTGCCGCCTCACCCGCCCCGCTGCCGGTCCCGTTCCCCAGCGCGGCCCCGCTGCGGTGCCAGGTGAATTCTGGGCTAAACCCGGCTCTTTCGGGCTCATGGGTGTGCGCGCACGTCCGCGCCCGCTCGCCGAGCTCATTAGTGCGGCACCTTCATGTGTGAAACGAGCATTTAAATGGGCATTAATGAGCCGCGGCTGCGGCGGGAGAGCCCGGCGGGGCAGCGGGCGGCGGCACCGGCACCGGGACCGGGACCAGGTCAGCCCCTCCCGCCGCCTGCCCGGCTGGGGACACCGAGCCCCGGGCCAGCCCCACGCACCAGGCGGCTTCTTCAAGAGTGTTTTTATTAAAGAACCAAAATCACGTACAGAGGGGGCTGTCCCCAGAGCGGGCGAGCGTTGTTGTGCCTCGGGAGTCGCGGGCCGCCCGTTAAAGTGCCGTTACATCCAGAATTTACAGGGGTGGGGGGAAGGAAGGGAGGGAGGGAGCGGGAGATAAATATACATCATAAATAAATAAATAAATAAATAAAAATCCGACAAATACTGTACCAAGAGAATCACAGTACATTTATATCCATTGCACATAGCCACTTTTGTTTCCGGTCTGGACGAGGGTGGAAGAAGCGGACACACGGGGAGGGAGCGGGAGGCGGAGCGGGGGCGCGGGCGCGGCTCCCCCCGGGCCGCCCCCCGCCCTAGCGCCAGTCCGAGCGGAGCCGGGCTCCGAGTCCTCTATGTACAGGTGGCTCCTGGTGGGAATGGCTTCTGTGGGCTCTGCCCGCATGGCTTGGGGGGCCCGGGGGGGCTCACTGGGGCAGCAGCGGCGGCTTGAAGGAGCAGTTCCCGGTGCAGTGCCGCGGGGTCAGCATCTTGCAGGAGAAGTGGTGCAGCGCGTCGTGAGCCTCTGCAAGGGACCGAGCCGTCACCCCCGGAGCCCCCCGGGCGGGGAGGGTCCCCCGAGATCTCCGCGCTCCCCCCGGTACCTTTCAACTTCTGCTGGATGGCGTAGCGCGCTTTCCTCTCCTGGTCCAGCTCGTTGCACAGCGTGTCTGCCACGGGGGAGCGGCGCTGACGGGGCTGGGCCCGCCCCGAGGGCGCCCGAGGGGAGGGGGACGGGGGGACACGGGCGCAAAGCCGGGCACGGCTTTCCCGGCTCGCCAGGTAAGTGGTTTTACGGCTCGGATTTTTAATTTAGCCCGAGTGGAAATGACTGCGGGAGGGAAGGTTCGTTCGCTGCCGAGGGAACGACGCCTCGCAGCCGTTTGCGGGGCAGCTCGGAATCGCGAGAGGAGTTGGAGGGCAAGAAAAGGTACGGAATGAAACAAAAAAAAACCCAAAACCAAAACCAACCAAATAAAAAAAAAACAACAAACCACACACAAAAAAAACCCCAAAAATCAAAACTCCAAACAAAAACAATCAAAAGAAAACAAAACCAAAAAAACCCAAACAAAAAAACCCCAAACAAGCAAACAAAAAAAAAAACCCAAAAAGAATAAACAGAAAACCTCTCACCCAAACAAACGAAAAAAGCAGAATTTTTTTTTTTAAAGTAAACAAAATAAATAAATAAAAAATGAAAGTATTGATGGGCTCGGCCTCACCTCGGACGATCTGCAGCTGCTGCACCATCTCCTCCCGGTACGCCAGCTCCCGCTTCATCTGGTCCTGGAAGTTATCTGTGGGGCCGGGGTCAGCGCCGCGCCCGCTGCGGGAGCCGCTGCCCGCCGGGCCGGGGCGTGGGCAGGGGACGGGGCACCGGTACCTTTCAGGCTCTGGAAGTCCCTCTCCAGCTTTTTCCTCAGCTCCATTTGCTCCAGGACCAGTTTTTGTAACTCATCTGTTTAAAAATACACGGCGGGGTTGAGGGGAGCCCGCACTTTTCCATCTGGAGGCGGCTCAGCGCGGCGCTAATCGCATTACGTTACATTAATCACAGGAGTTAATCACTCCTGCACACAGCACAAATACCTCGGGCCGGGGGGGGGCCGCGACCCCCGCCCCGCACCCCGGCCCCGCTCCGGGCCGCGCCCCCGCCTCACCTCGGGCCAGGTTCTCGATGTCCTTCTCCACCAGCTGCGTCCCGGTGACATCCATGGCGAGCCCGTCCTCGCCTGCGGGGGTCGGAGCGGCGTCAGCCCCGCCGGGGGGGCCCCGCGGAGGGGCCGCGCATCGCCCCGCGGAGCGGTGCTTACCTCTGTCGGTATTTACAGGGCTGGGATGAGAGACATTCCTTTGGTCCTGATAGGATTTTCTGCTCTCTAAATCCTCCGCCGCGGAGTGATTGTCTTCTTTATCTTGCTCTTAAAGTTAATAAACCGATTTTCAACCGTAAGCAATGAAAGTATGGTCCTGATATATCCTTAATTACATAATTACGGACAAAGCCCTCGTTAAAACCTTCTTAGCGGACATCCTAATCGCTTTGCCGTTGGAAAGTAGCTTGTGGGCAGGAGCTTGGCCCCGCCGGCCCATCCCCGCCGCACCGGCGGCATCCCCGGCCCCGGGGGGGCCCCGGCCCCGTTCCCCGCCCGGATCCCGTTCGTTTCGCTTTTCTCCCGAAAGCCGCGAACGAAAGCGGCCCTTCGGCGGCCCCCGGGCCGAGCCCTCGGCGCGCAGCGTTCGCCCGGCCCCGGCCCGCGTTACCCTTCGCCTCGGGGCTGCACAGGAAGGCGGCCGGGGCTCCCAGGGAGGCTGCGGGCTTCAGCGGCTGCAGGAGCTCCCCCCTCTCGGGCGCGAACACCTACAAAAGAGCGAGTCAGGACCCGGGCCGGCCCCGGGGCACCCCGAGGGCAGATCCCCCCCGGCCCGCACCTCGTAGGCGCCGCTGCTGCCGCTGCGCTCGGGGCTGCCGTCGGGGGCCTGGCCGCCCTCCTGCGCGCCCGCCTCGCCCGGCTTCTCCTCGGGTCCCTCGGCCCCGGCGGGCGGCGGCTCCTCGGGCC
>VWZV01010119.1:435421-450907 GCA_013397155.1 Irena cyanogastra | reverse complement strand
GGGGTCCCGGGGGTCCCGGGACCGAGCGAAGGGTGCGGCGCACCCCGCGGCTGTGCGGTCGCCGCGGGCTCGGGCGGACAGGAAGCAGCTGGGCGCGGTTGATGCTGCCTAACCCGAGCCGGGCCCGAGGGCGGTCTCCGGCAGTGACCGAGAGCTCTGCGGCAGCGCTGGGCTCGCCAGACCTGGCGAGGCCATGTGTCGGTGCCCGGAGCCTGCAGCAGTGCAGAAGCACCGACGGACTCATCTGAGTTTTAGACCGCCCTCACCTTGGGTTTGTGTCTCTTCTTCCTAGGGTGAACCTGCGAGTTAAGGTTAAACATTTTTTGAAATGCACTGGTTTTGGTAATACTCGCAGCTATTGTCCCCTGTTTGTTTGAAAAGTATAAATATTGCGGTCTTTATTAGTAAGTTTGAGAGGAGGAGTCCGCAAGACGTGCTCCTTCCTCCTCACTACTCCTTAAGTTCTTTGTATGTGAACAGTTCTTCCCCCCGTAGGTTTTGTCTCCTCCTTCCCGAGGAGGCATCGGGATGTGACAACCCAGTGTGTGCGTGTGGCAGGGGATCAGGAACAGCTGGGAGTAGGGAACTGGCTGGGAATAGGGAACCGGCTGAGCAGAGCTGCCTTCTGTTGTGCAAATAACTCTACTTGCACAAGGGGCGGGAAGGGAAATAAACTGTAGTCTCTCTGTGAGCGACAGGAGATTTAATGTTACCAGGATCTTGGAATTCGGAGGGAGGTGGAGTTCTGTCGTAGGCTGTTACAGCTTGTTTTGATCCGAGAAGTGTTTTAAAAGGGTCTTTGAGAAGGAACAGCATCCACTGCTCGACCTACTTAGCGTCCGTGTGTGTGAACAGCCTGCCGACCTGCCGGCTCCCTTCAGACCTCGCTGAGAGCTGCACTTCCAGCCAGGAGCTCGCAGGAGCAGGGCCGGGGCAGTGGCTGAGGTGCCACGTGGGCAGAGTAACGAGCTCCCCTATCGCTGCCGGGAGGCCGCGGCCTTGGGAAACAGCTGTTTCTTCATCGAAATCCTTTTAATTTTTCCCACCCCAAATCCTGTTTGGACACATCCCTTATAGAACGAATCCTGTTTGGATCCCAAGAGTTGTTGCATCTATAGGAAAAGCCTTTAGGGAAAGGCAGTGTTTGTGGCCTCATCCTGCACTCCAGTCCCGGAGCTGCTCAGCAAAGCCTCCTTACTGGGAACTCCTCCAGTGTGGGATATCGAGTGGCTCTCGGCTGCTTCTCTCTTTCTTCACATGAGGCAGCGGTGACAAATTCCACCATGTGGTGTGAACTAGTGTCCCTTCTCCACTCCCTGGGAAGCGCTCTGGTGTCTTGTAAGTGTGTCTAACCTGAGCACTGTGTGCTTTGTGAGTTACCCCCTCCCCTCCCTGCCCTGAGTTCCTGTGCTCCTCAGAACAGTGGGAATTATTTCCTACTGGCTGAGGTGTGTGTGTACTGATGGCTGGCAGGTTTGTGTTTGTTGGAGGACAAGTCAATGTACTAATGATTCTTTAACTCTGGTATAATTATGTCCTTTCTTGTGTCTGTTGCTGTCAGCGGAAATGCTCAGGCTTCTTCCTAGGACGGCTGCACCTGGGAGTCGGTAGGAACACAGTTTTGGGAACATTTTCCTAACCTTTTTAGAACACTTTCCTAAGTCCTGGGGTTAGGAAACACTTGACATCTGAGCTGGCAGCTGCATCAGAGGGCAAAGAGTTTCAGGATGGCTTTGCAGGGCTGTCTTGATCCTGTATGGAGCCGTGAGCCACTGGGAAGGACAGGAGCCAAGGGGTCCATCTGGGCACTGGTGGTGGCTCTGGTGTCAGGAGGAGCAGCGTTTGCCTCCCACAGTGAGACCTCCAGGATAGGGAAGTAGTGAGAGTGCCCTTTGAGGTGCTCTCAATGCTGAGCCTGCAGATATGGGGACACTCAGCTGGAGGGGTCACCACCAGTCATCCCTGCCCTGACAATGTGATGACTGTCTTGTGTCGTCTCCCTTGTGTGTGTGTGACATCGCTGTGAGTGGCTGTTGCTAGTCCCTGCTGTGTGCTGGCACTGCCTGTCAGCTGACACCTGTGTGACTTTTTGCAGACTTTGATGCTAAGAAGAAAAGAAAACTGGCAGAGATTTACCAGGCTCTGAACAGTGACCCCATTGACGTGGAAACGCTGAGGCGGATGGCAATCAGCGAGGGCGGGCTGCTCACGGACAAGATCCGGTGCAAAGTGTGGCCAAAGCTGCTCAGTGTTAATACAGACGACCTGCCTCCTCTTCCAGGTATGGAACAGCCTGGACTCAGCTGCTTGGGAGGAAGAGCTCAGTGACCTTTGTCACTAGAGGAGGGACGTGCTTTCTGACCTGCCTTTTCCCTGTGTGTGTTGCATTTCCCACTAAGCTCATGTACAAAGGGGACTCACTGCAGCACCAATACTGTGTTGTGTATAAACAATACATGACTTCTATAAACAACATTTGTTGTTTTCTTTAGTGATAGTCATGGAATCAGTTCATTGTGGATGCAGTCAGTGTGGCCCTGAGCATTAGCTGACCTATGTAAGTTCACCTGCAGCAGAAAGAATCAGACTTGATTTGTTTTGCTCCCATGAAGAGATGGCTGTGCTGAACCCTGGTGCGGCCAAAATTCTCCCGATGTGTCTCTCCCAGTTTGTTGTGTGAAGCATGCCTGGTTTTTGGTCAGAACAGGCACAGGGACAACAGCCTTCCTGGTGAAGCACCCACGTGGTTTTTAAACCTTAGCAAAGCAGGAGCTTTAGGTCCTGTAGCTTTTATAGTCACCCAGGACAGATTTTGTTGTTGTTCCTGATTCTGTGGTCATTTGGAAACGTGCTTCCCCCCACCTCAGTCAAGAGCTGGGTGGCATTAGGGTGATGTGAGGTGACCAGAGCTGCTGGAAGATAACGTTTAACTCTACACGATCATGTAGAAGGAATTTGCTAGCTTGCTGAACTTTTCTCTTTTAAGTGTCTTAGCTAACCCTGGGTGGGATTTTCCTCTGAATTGTTTCTGTTTTATAAGTGATTCTTTGTAGTCTCCATGGTACTCCTCCGGTGCTGCTGCTGAGTACACTTTGAATTGCACAGCAAAACTGTGGAGCAGAGATGTTTCTAGGAATGCTTGGAGGGCTGCTGTCAGTTTAAGCATTTTAACATGTGTTATCTAAAGAAATAATTGTCTCATTTCCTGTTAGTGCCAGAGTGTGTGGCAGTGAAAGCGCAGGGACAAGGCTGAGGTGTGACATGAAAAAGGGGATATATAGTGGAGTACAGGGTGTGTGCAGCTTCAAGTCCACATTCAGCAGGGATCTTCCTGGCTCCCTCACCTCACTCTCTTCCCAGTACCATTGCAGTGCTTCATGTTAATCCTGTTCCTCTTTTTCTCAGCAAGGAAGGAGCTGAGAGAGGACAATAAGGATTACCAGCAAGTGTTACTGGATGTGCGGCGATCCCTGCGCCGCTTCCCACCAGGTGAGGGGGGATTCTGCTCTTCCCACTCTGCAGGGGTAAAGCAGTGCTGTGGGGCTCCTCCTGGTTCAGACCTCTGTGGGAGGCTGCAGAAGGTGACACTCCATTACTCCAGGGGCCTTACTTCTAGAAAACCTTTTCCTTGTGAGCTCACAGCAGCTGCTTCTTGCAGTGAACCCCTTGCAGCCACCAGTTTCCTTCAGCTGTCTCAGAACAGATGGTTTTCGATGCGACTTTTTCAACATTCCAGTTCCCCTGCCCCACTGAGCCCCTCTGCTGCTGGCAGAGGCTGCTACTGGCAGACAGTTGCAACAGAGAGAGGACGGATCCTGCATGGATCCTGCACGGATCTTGTGCACCATGACCTGTTGAGATTAGGACAGACGGAAAGCTTGAGAAACATGCCGTTTGCTTTGGTTTATTTTAGTCTGTGGTCTAGCTCAGGGGCAGAGAAGGTGAGTTTGTCTGTGCTTAGAACAACCCCTGGTATAAAACAGTCCCAAAATCAGGTTCTTGCACCAAATTTAACAGAACTTAGAACATTTAGAAGCAAAATGGTGTTGCAGTTGTTTAGTTCTGATGGGAGGCTGGTGCCTTGTGTTATTTATAAAATGCTAAATCCAGCAGCTCTCTGTGCAGAGCAGTCGTTATTTCTGGCCAGAATCTGCTTCCCCCTTCTGCCACTTTTATTTTGTATAAACAGTTGATTCACTCTGATTCTTGCAGGCGTGGATGCTGTGTGCAGGCCTGATTCCTGGAGGCTCTGCTCCTACGGATTTTTTTGCCCTTGAATGGCAGCCTCCTGCCTATTTTTAGCCACATTAGTGAAGCAGAGGAAAAGGAGAACTTTGTCATTGCAGGATCTCCACTGGGACTTTCTGCTTGGCCTTTAGGTGTTTTATCTATTGACAAGGACTGCCAGAAACTGGCCACAGCTGTGCAGAGCAGGAACAATGTTTTCCCTGTGACATCCTGTCCCTAAACACGTTGTTAGCAGGGGACTGATAGAAAGTTGTGCTGGTGGAAGCCTCACAGTCTGATGGAGTTGGCATAGTTTCTGTGAAAATGGGTCTTGTTGAATTTTTTTCTAGAACTCCTGGGAGATCAAAAATTACTAAAACATCCTCATCAGTGCTGGATGTACAGAACAATCCTCTCTTCACAGCAGCACTGTGCAAACATCTGTAAACCCTGATCTCATCCTCCACAGTAGCTTCCTTGCAGATAAGGGTTCTGCAGATCTAAAGATTAAACTTCTCAGCAACTGGCCAGATTCCCCTGGTCCTGCAGAGTTTTGGGAGACAGCATTAGGGCTTGGATAGTTTTTTCTGGCAGTTTTACCACCCTCCCCTGTGCACCACATCCCTTGGGGTCAGGCAGGTTAGTAAATGCGTAGGTGCTCTCCTTGCACACCAGAGTCACCCCTGCTCCCATAGCAGGCACTGGTAGGTGACACAGCTGTGCCACCTCTGCTGTTCCACAGGGATGCCAGATGACCAGAGGGAAGGATTGCAGGAGGAGCTCATCGATATCATCCTCCACGTCCTCAAGTGCAACCCCCAGCTGCACTACTACCAGGGATACCATGACATCGTGGTCACCTTCCTCCTGGTGGTGGGGGACAGGCTGGCCACTGCACTGGTGGAGAAGCTCTCAACTCATCATCTCAGGTACTCAGTGGGAGGAGAGGAGCCAGCTGCGTGTCCTCAGGCTGTGGGGACAACTGTGCAGGTAGAGCTGGCCTGGAAGGGGAGCTGGGAACGCAGATTCTTGGGTTAAAACAGCTGCCTGTCATGCCTGTACCCAGAGGGGTGATTGAGAGCAGCCTGACGTACAACAGCAAGTGGCTTTGCAGGAGTGTGCCCTGGGGAAGGGATAATTGAAGGCTGTCAGTTAATTTATAGCATCTCTTGGAGTTGGAAAAGCCAACCCACGTGCATTATCCATGGTTGTGTGGCTGTCAGGGCCTCTCCAGATCCTTCTGCTGCCTCCCTGGAGGGAGAGCTCGCTGATGTTGTTGCTTGACAAAGCTCTTTTAAATCTTTCCTCAGGGATTTTATGGACCCAACAATGGATAATACCAAGCACATTTTAAATTACCTGATGCCCATCATAGACCAGGTGAACCCTGAGGTGCACGACTTCATGCAGAGGTATGCAAATGTTCCCTTAGAGCCTCCTGGCTCTCCCCTGCCTGTCTCAGGTTACTGTTCACAAGGCTGTGTTCACATCCCCAACGCCACAGTGGCTTCCTCAGGAAGTCAACAGCTGTTCCCCAGCTGATAGTGACACCCCAAAGCCATGTGGCACTCATTTCTGAGCAGGCTCAAACCTGTGCTGCCTGTCTGGTGTGCCATCTTCATCCCATTTGTCTGCAGTCTGTATTGGTAGGGCTGGGAGTTTGGGAACAGTGTTGTACAAATGCTACAACGGCTTCATGTGACCGCATGTGTGGCTGGTGGGACCTTGCTGTAGTTTGTTGTTAGTTCTGAGGATAATTCCCAGGTTTTCCATTAGAGACACGCAGGTTTGCCTGGGCAGATCAAATCAGAAGCAGGAAGTGAGTGGGAAGAGTCAATTCAGAGCCCTTTTTTGGGTGGGTGTGTGGTTTTTTTCACAGCCAGAATGTCTTTGGGTACCAAGCCTGATTGCAAACTCCCAGAATTAGTAAGCCCTCGGGGTAGAAATGAACCCAAACATCTGTCTGTGCT
Source organism: Irena cyanogastra (assembly GCA_013397155.1). NCBI lineage: Eukaryota > Metazoa > Chordata > Aves > Passeriformes > Irenidae > Irena > Irena cyanogastra. Next base: position 444,710 of record VWZV01010119.1, on the reverse strand, counting down.
GCAGGACTTCAGTTGCCCTCAGGCCAGCAAGCCAGACAGTGCCATGATACATGACACATTCAGGGTCCCCTGAAAACAGCGTTTGGCCTCTGCTGTGGCCCCACTGGATGTGACACAAGTAGTGGCAGCACTTTGCCACAGGGGGTGGCACAGGGGATAAACACTTTATTGTGTAAGAGGTGCAGCTCCTCCTCTGGGGGGGTTCATTGCTCCACTGACAGCCAGCTCTATTTCCCCAGGCACAGCTGTGCACCGCAGGGCTAGCTTGGGAGCATCTCATCCCTATTTCCAGGCTGACCTGGGAGCATCTCATCTCTGTTTCCAGGCTGACCTAATGGTTCTTTCTCTCTGTAGTGCGGAGGTGGGAACCATCTTTGCTCTCAGCTGGCTGATCACCTGGTTTGGCCACGTTTTATCTGACTTCCGGCACGTTGTGCGATTATATGACTTCTTCCTGGCTTGCCACCCGCTGATGCCCATTTATTTTGCAGCTGTGGTAGGTATTGATGGAATGGTCAGGGATTAAACTGACTGTTCTGAGGTGGTAGGAGTTTGGGGCTGCAGAGGGAGGCTGGCAAACCCAGTGCTGGTGCTGTCCCCAGCTGTACCCTACTCTGCAGATTCGGTCAATTATGTCCTTGGTGATGATAAAGGGCAAGGTGGGATCCAGGGGAACTCAGGGCAGCCTGAGGGTGTCCAAATGTGCAGGCTTTACCAGTTCAGTGCTGTGAAGGCAGCATGACACAGTGTTTTTATTTCCTCTCCTGTGCTGGTCCTGCTTCTGGTCACATGCTGGGATGCCTGGCTGGTTGGGGACAGCCCTACATTGTGTATCTACGTGCCCATCCTCCTATGGCAGAGGGCAGGTCATGAAGTCAAACCCTGCTGAAGGTCTGCCCCCATCTCTGACCTGCCAATAGCAGGCTCTGCTCAGCAGACAGAACTAAGTACCCTGAAAGAGTCTTTCCATGGGCTTAGAGTCTCAGAAGGGGTTTGGCATTTCTCTTCCCAGTGAGTGCTTTACTGCAGTGTGTCCTCTTGAAGAAGGTCTTTCAGCCGGAAGTGGTTTTTTTCTTCTGGCTCTGAAACAAGTGCTATCATGTGCCAAGGAGTTGTTCCCACTTCCTTGTCTGTCCTCCTCTCACTCCTGTGCAGATCGTGCTGCACCGGGAGCAGGAAGTTCTGGACTGTGAGTGTGACATGGCCTCTGTCCACCACCTCCTGTCCCAGATCCCACAGGACCTTCCTTATGAATCTCTGATCAGCAAAGCCGGGGACCTTTTTGTCCAGTTCCCACCTTCTGAACTCGCCAGGGAGGCAGCTCAGGCAGCTCAGGCGGAACGGTAAGTGCTGGGCAGCCCATGTGTTCCCTACATCCCCTTGCCAGGTCTTGCCTCCCTGTGGAGATCTTCCTGACCAGAGGCTGGTCCCAGAGGTGAGCAGGGGACACTCCTTGACCTGTTCCTTCTCTTGCAGAACTGCGGCTTCTACTTTTAAGGACTTTGAGTTGGCATCAGTGCAGCCGAGACCAGACACTGTGTTGAGGCAACGCTTCAGAGAGAGGCTCCGAGGGGAGGAGAGGCTCCGAGGGGAGGAGCGGCTCCGAGGGGAGGAGCGGACAAAATCCATCTTGACAAAGCCCCGGACCAACCGCTTTGTCAAGCTGGCAGTGGTGGGGCTGACAGTGGCACTGGGAGCAGCTGCCCTGGCTGTGGTGAAGAGCGCACTGGAGTGGGCACCCAAGTTTGAACTGCAGATTTTCCCCTGAAGCCAGAGGAAGGGCCTTTGCTGTCACTGCATCCATCCCCAGCAGGAAGGGCTGATGTTTGATGAAGGACGTGTCCAGAAACGACCTATCTGAAGATTATTTGTTTATTTATTCTTACTACGTCCTTACTGGCCTTTGTGACAGAGACTGAGGGAACTAGCCTAGCAGGACGGTTCCCCACACCATGCTCACTTTGTTCCCCTCTCCCTTTGCAAGGGTGAGCAGACAGGCACTCCCACTGTCTCCTGAGGAACCGGAGGTATGGACAAGTTTGGTTGTTCAGGCTGTGCTCAGATGACTGTACAGAGCTGTGTGTGGGCTGTGCCCAAATGATCCTGCGTTCTCCATTGGGGAAAAGTAGTGGGAGTGAGAGCAGATCCTCGCCTGGAGGAGAATGTCCAGCAGGGTTTGTTATGGGTGCTTGCATGTGTGAGGGTGGTGGGCATTGCACTCCTGAGGAACAGGGCAGCCCTTTGGCTCTTCATTGCTCCAGTGTGCCATGCCATCTGCCTTCAGCTTTGCCGGTGCTACAGCTCTTCCCTGTCCTGTGGGCACCCTCTGAGCAGAGCCAAACCTTTCCCACACCCCAACCAGCACAATGCTGTGAGCTTCTCTTCAGTGTGTAACACTCCCTGGCTCTTTTTGCTACCACAGCTTTGCAGCCTGGTCTGTTTGCAGGGGCCAGGAGCAGGCCTTAGTTCCCCTCAGCTCTCAGGCACTGCCACTGCTGCACTGGCAGTACCGTGACCATATCTGGGGTCAGTGAAGTGAGCACGAGTGCGGTCACCCTGCCGAAGGTGTGTACTGTCATGTGCCAGGTTATGCTACCACAAGTCTTAGTGGCACTGTAAACACCCACTGCAGACTTCTTTAATAGCTCTGGAAGTGGACATTAAGATGCCCACATGGAGAAAGGCTTTTTCCACCTTGTGAAACTCTTTGCACAGGATAGAAGTTGTTGCACTAGGAAATGTGACAAAAACCTCCCCCACGAGCTGATCAGGCTTCAGCATCACCTCTGGAAATAACACAAGAGGTTTTCCAGAAAGGCCCCCCTGACTCCTGCATAGCTCCCATCTCCCCACCAGTTCCATTGGCAGTCCCAGAGCTCCTTGCCCTCCAAGCTAAGCAGCAAATCCTTCTAGACAACTCAGTGTCCTACTGAAACAGAGCCAATAGACACTATGCCTCTACCTCTCCCCCAAGCTGCTAAATCTCCCTCAAGTGTCCTTACCTGTCATGGCTCCCTCCCACTGCCCTGTCATTGCTCTGTTGTGCCCAAAGCCATCTGTGCCATGCCCAGGGGCTGCACACCTGAAAAGGAGGTGTTGGTTGAAGGAATTTTGAGATAGAGAAGAAAACTCATGCCCTACAAAGCTCAGCACCCCCCACTCCCACCCTTCTTGGTCCATAACTGCTCTGGGTGTGTTCTGGTTCACCCCATGGGCCCTTGGTCATGGAAGGGATGTGCCTTTCTGGCCAGGGGGCAGTTTTCGTTCCTGACTTGTATTCCTATGAAGCTCTGAGCAGGAGTTCCCGTTGCCTCTGCAGGCAAAATGTGGAGTGTGTGAAACTGCCCTTGTCCAGGCAGGCAGCAAGACCTGTTCCCTCCTCTCCTCAATGGTGCCAGTGGCCTTGGAGAGACCTGGGGCTGCTCAGGGGACTCCTCCCAGTGTGGCTGAAGGCAAAGCCCGTTTGTGGCCCCTTGGCACCCCCAGAGCAGCAGAGCAGGACTGGGGCCTGGGTCACTTAGCACTTTAGAAACCATTGATGCGGGAGAGTGTGGTGACCTGGAAATGCTGGAGGGCCCAGGACCACTCTGTACACTATGCCGAAGGGGGGGATGGCTGGAGCCCCTCAGGAGGAGCCCCTGCAGCCCCTCCATTCCCTGGCCATGATGCACTTTAGTTCTTGCATTGTCTCCAGGCGGGGAGAAGAGCCTGGAGAAGACCATGGCTGTGGGTGCTTCAGTTCCTCTGTACAAAGACTTATATACCCCTTGTAAATGCAGATTTCTACAAGCCCTAAAACTGTAAAATAAACAGTTATTAAACACTAAACGGTTCTTGTCCTCCCCAGGCCAGGGCTGCTAGATCTGCTGTTGTGGCACCCTGTGGCCCTAACTGGCGCCTTCCCTGCAGTGGCCAGGCCAGCTCAGTGTGGCCTCACACCCAGCAGCCCCGAGGGAAGAGGAACAGGAGCAGAGCCAAAAGGTGTGTGTGCATGCCCCGGTCACTGTTCTCCATCCATCTGCCTCCCTCTGGGCCTGCGCCAGGCCTTGTGTGTGCTGCTGGCTCTCTGGGGTGTCCCCCCATTAGCAGCATGGGGCTGGAAATAGCCTGACCTCCCAGCCTGCCCTGTACCCCAGGCCGGGTGCCTGGCTGCAGGAGGAGATCCTGGGCATGATGCCCAGTTCCCAGGGCATGCTCCGCTGAGCTGGGATGATGCAGCCGCCTTCACCAGGCTGGAAGTGGGTTTGGCTGGATGGCTCAAGGCTGGCAGCCGTGTTAGCTATTTTTAATTGCCTGTGGCTTCTCCAGGAGCCATTTTCTCAACGGTGCTTGTAGCCCTTTGGGAGGGTCACCCTTTGGACAGCAGGGGAGAAAGAGGAGTGGTGGTGGGAGGTATGTGGCACCTTTAGGGTAGCCAAGAGGCCGTTGCCACATGTTACTCAGAACCAGGCCAGTGGCAACGTCTGCATGTGTCTGTGTGGGCTATGTTGGACACTGGACAAGAGCCTCGTGTGGCCCTGACCTTTGGTAAGGTCAGGGGGGCAGTGGTGATGGCCAGTGAGCTCTGACTGTGGCTGCCCCATGGTCCCCCCTGCTCCCAGCAGTGCCCCTGTGCAGAGACAATCCCATTGCCTGGGGCTGCAGTGACGCCACACTGGAACATTGCTGCCCCTGTGGCACCGCCCAGGCCCCCGGCGGTGCTGGCGGCTGTCCCGTGGGTGCAGCCTACAGACTTTGGGGGGGGGGTCACCGTGGCATGGGCAACCCCTGCAGTTCTCCCTCCTTCGGGGACAGCCCGGTCCTCAGCAGCGCCAGGGCAGCAGGAGGGGCTGGCAGTATCCGGGGATGCTCTGGGCTCCTCTTGTTGCCGTGGCAACAGCTGCGGCGAGACTGGGGGCGGGGGTCTGGGTGTGATGCAAGTGGCGCATGACCCCGTGGCCCCCCCTGTGGGTCTGGATTAGCACCCCCGGTTTCCTCCCTCTCCAGTTCCCCCCCTGATTACCCTCGGTCCCCTCCCCCTGGCTGAACTGAGTCGGGGGCGGCGCCGGGATTGCCCACACACACACGGGTGGGGCGAGGGGCTGCATACGCACAGCACATACGTGCACATACATGCACATGCTCACATTGCTCGCAGGGACGCCCAGCCCACACTGACTGGTGAGGGTGAACCGCCCCACTGCTGGAGAGCCCATAGGAACTGGGGCTCAAGGTGGGAGCTAATATGCCTGGGAGCTGGATGCTGGCCACTGGGAATCCCACATCTCCCTGGGGATCTCACATAGCCCTGGGAACCCCAAATTCCCCTGGGAGGAGTGAGGCAGCACAGAAGGAGCCAGAGCCGTGGGGAGTAGACCAACACACTTTATTCCATAATCACAACAGTCAGGATCATTATTAGCCGAGGTTCTGCAGAGCAAGGGCCAGCTGTGTCACACCCCCAAGACAAGCCCAGATAGGGTTGTCACTGTCCCTCGGCTAAAATCCTGTTTCTCCAAGATAACAGACACAGGGACCCTTCACTAACACANTTACTATTATTATTATTATTATTCGCTTTGTCTGGAGTGATGACGGGATGTCGCACGCGCACGCACACACATGCCAGCCAGCACCGGGCAGCGGGGGCGCAGCGGGAGGGGGCCGCACGCTGGGGGGGTCTCTAAGCACTACAACCACACGGCACAGAAAATCCACCACTGTCCACGACGGTTCTCCCTGACAAACACACCCGGCGAGACTCGAGGAGGGGGACAGGGGTGAGGACGGGGACAAAGCGGATGATGTTGTGCTTGCGGCCAGGGCAGGAGACCCCGGCACTGGCTCCGGTTCTGGCACTGACCCAGAACCTGCTCCTGAGGAAATATTTTGCCTGACAGTCTGTGGAGGGATCACCCTGGCTCAAGGGTGATACACAGCACATAGGGGACCACTGGGACCCGTGTTCCCCCTAGGAACGGAAGCTGAGCCCTGAGCTGCAGGGTCAGCAAAGCACACGTGTGATGCAAGACCCTCAGTTTGGCCTCAGGCCTTGCTGGTACCTGGGGACTTTGGCTTCCCCAAGGACAGGGATGTAGGGCAGGTGACTGTCAGCCTCAGCGCCCTCCCTGAGAACCCCTGGCCACAGCATGGGGTGGCTGTGCACCCCAAGAAGGCACCGAGGTGCTGGGTGAGATTTGTGTGTGTTAGAGAGCTCTGGGGCTGCTGGACCCCACGGGAACCTCAAACCCGGCTCACACATGGGAGGGGGCTTCAGATGCTCCTGGCGCGGGGCTGCCCGGGGGGTGGAAAGGCAAAGTCCCCCCGAGGCCGCAGTGAGGCGGGAGCAGGCTGCCAGAATCACGGCTGTCCCGGCGCTTATTTGGCTTTTCCACCTTCGGGGGCGGGACTGGATCCGGTGGGGAACGGCCGGGGAGGGAGGGGACGCAGAGAAGAGGACGCGCTCTATCCAGGGAACACGTGTCTGATGCGTGATGCCCGCCTGGCTCCGCAGGCTGGCACCCGCACGGGGGTACCGAAACACCGTGGCTAATGCCAACACACACGCACAGCTACCGCTACACACCGACACATCTACACTGCTGATGGTTGACCATCGCGGGGGGCCTCGAGGGGCCCCCAGGGACTGGGCCGGGGGACATCAAGCATCCCTGCAAAGGGCCCAGGGACACACCTCTCCCTGCGCTGCAGTGCCTATCCCCACGGCTGAGCCAGGGCCACCAGCAGCTCCAGCAGCAGGGCCAGGCACCTACTCTGAGGCACCCTCAGGGGATGCCAGAACATGGGAGGGGGATGTCCTTCCCCTGGTCACAGCTCAGTCCAGCCTGACAGCAAGGGGCAGGCACGGGTAGCCTGTGACTGGGGGAACCGGCAGCCCCGAAACAGGGAGACAGAGCCCCAGGCAGCAGGTGCTCTGCTGCCGCCAGCATCCCGCTGGCAGGGAAGGATCCGAGGGGCCTCCACAAATCCAGAGTCCCTGGGGAATCGGGGTCATGGGAGACTGCAGGGGCTGCTTCAAGCAGCGGTTGCTGCCGAGCCTAGTACAGCTCTTGCAGACGCTGCCAGCCCAAGCCATGACCACGTCCCCAGGGATGTGTGGGGTCCCCACCCAGCACAGCTGTACCAGAGCGCAGCCCCTGCCCCCCCAACCACAGCCTGCGGCAGCTGCCGAGCCAGCACTGCAGCCACGTGCTCCCGGCAGTGGGAGGAGGCGGCTGTCGCAGGAAGGAGCCATTAGGAAAAGCAAAGAAAATCCCAGCCGGAGGAGCCGCTGCAGCAGCATCTTCCCTGCCAGCGTGTCCCTGCTCCTGGCATGGCCAGCAGCAGAGCCCAGCGTGGTGCTGTGTGGAGGAGCCCTGCACCAGAGCATCACCCACACCCCACACACCCACCAGCACTGGCTGCAGCCGCTCTTGGACCAGTTTGGGTGGTCGCTTAAGGCAGATTTCCCACAGCTGCCCTTCACTGCCACCCAGCCCTTCCATGCTGCTACCTGCCATCCTGGCAGCACCACACACCACGGCTGGGCACAGTGACACCCGGCTCCACCGGCCGAGGTCAGCCAGCCCACAGCAGGTCCTGCACGGCAACAGGCTCCAAGATTAAAATAAGGGCTGGCTGCTCAGTGAAGGGCTGGTCCCCACACAGTTTTGGGGTGACTCCGGACATGGGCTCCCTCCGTGGCACAGCTTTCCCTGCACAACTGCCTGGCGAGAGAAACAACACAGCCTCCCGCGCCCACGTGCTCGTCACGTGTGTGCAACTTCACTCTTCCCAAAGCGAGTGGCGGGGAGCAGGCGCCACAGGGAAGGAGACACTGCTGTGGGACACCGAACCCCCAAGCCAGGGACCCCTCACAAAATAGGGAGTTGGGAAGAGACGGTGTAGCATGGCTCGGCATCCCTCCCCAAGGGCTGCAAAGAGGAAGAGGAGAAAATTGAAGCCATGCGTTCAATGCAGTCAAAACCCAAACGGAATCAGCCATTCTCCAAGGGATGGGGAAGGTGGGGTGGGCACCAAGAGCTGGGGTGGCGTGGATGCTCCTGCTTCCTGGAGAGCGGGAGGGCACACGGTGCTGGCACAGATGGGAGCGGCCGGGAGCGGCCATGGCTGTCAGCGCCGGGGCCGTGGGGGAAAGCGGCCGGGTGTGACAATGAAAACCCGATGAGATGCATTTCACGGGCAAATAACCGCAGCGGGCGACCATGCGTCCTGCGGGCACGAGGCGAGAGTCGGACAGACAGATGGATGGAGAATGGGTGTGTGCCAAGGGGCGGGGGGAGCAGGGGCTCTGCCTTCCAGCAGCTTCAAGGCAAAATACCTGATTCCTGCATGTAAACAGCTGGTTTCGGTTTGTTTGTTTTTTTCCTGGGTTGTTTTTTTGATATGACCTGATTGTGGGTGAAAATAAAAATGAGTGTTACCTGCAGAGCGTGGGACTCAGTAGGTAAAGACCAAGTCTGAGATGCTGGACATGAGCCAGTCCCCTGCTATCATCTCCGTCACCTCGGGCGTGCAATAGTCCGGGAACTCGAAGTGCGAGGAGCCTCCCCGCGGGTAGAGGTCGTGGTCCTTGTCGAAGACGGACCAGTCCAGGGCACCACAGGTGGCACTGGCAGGCGCCCGCCCGGGCATGATCCCCAGCAGCTCCTCCTCCAGCTCCTCGTCAGAGGAGCTGAAGGAAGAGGGAGGGGACCCAGCCGACATGGGAGAGGGGGACCCGCTCTCTGGGGACCTCCCTGGCTCCGGGCAGGGTGTGGTAGGGCTGAGGGGTGCAGGGGGCTCCTGGGGGCTGTGCTCCCCGTCGGGTGCCGGGTGCCAGGTAGCCGTGCCAGGCACCACAGGGCTGTCCTCAGCGGGCACCTCTGGTGCGGGCTCCTGCGGGGTGTCGGGGCCGGTGGGCAGCTTGGCGGGCTGCCTGCGGCTGGCAGAGACACGGCCCAACACGGAGGGCTTGATCTTCACTGGGAGCCGCGGGCGGGCTGCTCCGGTGCCCACCTTTCCCTTTTTCCGAGGCCGGTACTTGTAGTCGGGGTAGTCAGCCATGTGCTTGAGGCGCAGGCGCTCGGCCTCCCTGACAAAGGGGATCTTCTCGGAGTCATGGAGGAGCTGCCAGCGCCGGCCCAGGCGCTTGGAGATCTCGGCGTTGTGCATGTCGGGCCACTGGTCCATGATCTTGCGGCGCTCGTGCTGGGACCACACCATGAAGGCGTTCATGGGCCGCTTGATGTGCCCGCTCGGCGTCTTGCACCAGGCGGGCTCGGTGTCACGGGCGGGCAGCGGGGCGCAG
>VWZV01010119.1:406872-435302 GCA_013397155.1 Irena cyanogastra | reverse complement strand
ATACCCCCCGCCGCCCCGCCCCCGCCGCCCCCGGTAAACACCGCCGCGCCGGGTCCGTCAATGGAGGGCCCCGCCCCCCGCCGCCCATTGGCCGCGGGGCGGGGGGGCAGATCCCGCTCAGCCAATGGGCTCCCGCCGAGAGGGGTTGCTGGAGAGAATGGCAGGGCGGCACGCCCCGGTGCCGCCGGTACCGCCCGGCTACCCGGCACGCCCCGGTACCCCGGTACTCCTCGGTACTCCCGGTGCCTATGCCCCCGCTAGAGACGGCACGCCCCGCTACCTCCCAGTAACCCGGCAGACCGATGCCTCCGATACCGGCCCCACAGCAACCCGACAGCCCTCAGTACCCCAACCCGAGCACCACAGAACCCCCGGTGACACCCGGTGCCTTCAGACAAACATCCCGGTATGCCGGTATCTCTTTGTGCCCTCCGGCACCCACCCGAGGATGCTCCAGCTCCTGCCAGTAGCCCGCGGCTCCCCCGTTCTAGGCACCCCGACGTCCCCGGTGACCCTGATATCCGCACCCTCGGGAGCACCCACACCCCTCGCGGTTCACCGGGAGCCTGTGCACGCGCCTGACCGGTCGGAACACCGACTATCACCCCGGAATGCTGCGCTTGAACCCTGCTCTGCCGGCCCACCGGGCTCCCGGGACACCCAATACTCCCGGTCGCCCGGGCAAAGCCCTGGCCCGCAACAGTCCCCGGGCCGCTCACTAGGGCTTGCACCGCTCGGCGCCACGCGTTGTGGGAACCCCGACGCCTTCGTGGACATGTCCCCACCACCCATTCCATCGGCGTCTCCCTGTGGGTCGGTCCCCGGCGGGGACGGGAGCGCCAGGCGGAGAACGCGCAGCCCACGAGGCGGACACGCGGCAGCCCGGTGCCGCGAGTGGGGCCACGCCCCTCCCGGTCAGACCCCGCCCCCTCCGCTGGGCGGCACCAATGGGGCAGCGGCGGCGGCGCTGTTGCCCCGGAGACCGCGGGCTGCCCGCCGGGGGCCGCGCCCATTGGCTGCGCCGCCGCCGCCAGTTGCTGTGGTGACAGCGGCCGCGCGGGGCCGCGCCCGACCCGGCCGGGCACCGCGACTGACCGGGCACCGCGACTGACCGGGCACCGCGGGCTGTCGCCGTCCTGCGGTCTCAGCAGGAACTGTGGACTGTCCCGACCCTGCCGGCCGCCCCGACATTGCGGCCAGCTGGGACACCGGGGCCTGCCCTCCCGCCGGCCCGGCCCGCAGCCCCGGGCTCTGCGCACGCCGTCCCGGAGCGGGGAACACCACACAGTTCTCCACCGGCTTTGCACCGGGCCTGCGAGCGGCGTCTCCCCGAGCCGCTCCCGCTCGGTACAGCCGGAGGTCATGCTCGGCACCGGTCAGCCGCACGGTTCTGGCACGGAGCACCTGCTCGACCGCTCCCACACAGCTCCGGTCTTCGCTGCCACCGCGCCGGCAGGACCGGCTGGGTGCGCATTAGCACAGAACGCCCGTGGAGCGTTCGAGCAGCTCTGCGGGACCGGAGGCGGCTGCCCATCCCCGTTGGTCCCGTGCACCGGGCCCGCCTCTAGCCGGGCTCCCCGGGACGGCCGTTCTTCTGCTCCCTCACGGCCCTGGCCGCCCCGCAAGCAGCCCGGGGCCAGTCCCGCCGGCATGCTCGGGCGGCCACAGCTGCTTCCAGTCCCGGACACTCGGATCCGCCCGGTGAATCCCGTCCCGGTGATCCTGTCCCGGTGCGGTGCCGGGGCGGAGCCGGCAGGGGGCGTCCCTTCCGCCCGTTCCCGTGAGCTTGGGCCCCGCCCGGTCCCCGAGCCCGCCCGCGGTGGCCGTGGGGACCGGCTCGGGTTACGGGAGATACGGGTCATCCGCCGAGGCCTTAACGAGGAGGGGCTCCCGGAGGGCGATGAGGTCCGGGGGTCCCCGGAAGGCAGAGGATGGTGAGGATCAGTGGGATGTAGGGGTGTCCCAGGAGACACAGAAGCTGCAAATGGACAAAAGAGCGAGCCGGGAAGGGTTCCCTGTAGACCAGCAGCGGTATCACCCCTGCAACAGCCTACTAAATCCATTTCTCCATACTGTCCCTGGCTCCAGCTGGCTACTGGAGCACCACTCTGCTTCGCAGAGCCACTCCTGCGTGGAGTGACACCAGGCACGGTGACAGATTCCTCCGTGCTGCCAGTGCAAGCAGCAGTGCCTGAAGGTAAGGTCAGGGTTGGTGCAAGGGGACATTTCCCAGCTCTTGGGAATCAGCAGTGACTGTATTTCTCTGTGCAGAGAATGAAGGCAGCAATGCAGGCCTGCTGTAAGAACCAGCTGGACACGGTGAGGGCAGAAATCCAGGAAATAGAAAAAACAATGGAAAATAATCTGGGAAGCTAGTTGGTCACATCCCTGTGAAATGAGTCTATACAGTCATGTTACCTTTGCATTCCACCCTCGGCTAAAGACACTGTGTTGATCTTATAAATGTCAAACAATTCCATTTCTGAGAATGAATCCCATTTGCTCTGTGGGGATGATCTTCCCATCAGCCTGCCAGGAAGGAGAGAGCCCTGTGACACACGGCAACCTGTGCTCGGGGAGGGGGGTCTGCTCATGGGATCATTCCTTCCTGGTGTATCCCAGCTCCTGCTCCCCGGGTGCGCACAGGGCTTATTTTTCATGAAAATATCACCCTGTTGAGCAGACATTCACCCTGCAGAGCAGCAGAGGTGTGGGTGTCAAGAGGGGCTGGATCTCCTGCACCAGGGTCTGGGTTTTAGCTGGAAGACAGGTATGGCTGTAGCTGTGGAGGCACAAGCTGAAGGAGGAGAAAAGCCTGGAACATGTCAGGAGGGAGGAGGCGAGTGGCTGCATGATAGATCAGTGGAACTTCATTTTTTTCTGTTTTAAAAAAATTATAAAAAGGGGAATTAATTATCCTCAGCAGCTGGTGGGGCTGGGGTTACTGAGGGTGGATGGGAGAAGAGTTAAAAATAGCAGGAAGGCCCAAGTGGAAAGTTTCTGTAACATCACAAGTCAGGCATTTGGTGCTTACCCGCCCTGACAGGCTGGAGCCTGTGCCAGAGTCCTCTCCACCATCCTCAGCCCTTTCCCACTGACCTCCCTGCAACTTTTCACACGACATCACCAGCCCTTCGTTTTGCTAATTAACCCTTTGCTTCCAGACACTGGACTTGCATCCTGAAAGAGCAGAATCAGCCACAAATTGCTCAGCCTGGGAGTGTGAGGGTGCAGAGGAGCACAGTGCTCGTGCTGGCCCTCTCTGGGTCCCTGCATGTCGCTGGCAGCGTGTGGAGCCCAAAGAGCTGTAACCCCCCTCTATCCATTCCCGTCGGCATTTCAGCTTCCCCTCCTTAAAAATCTGCCTGTTTCCAGAGGCCCTGGGTGGATTTCGCCGGTAGGTCTGAGCCCTATGCTGGGACACTCTGGATGCACAGTTTGTCCTCAGCCGAGACGGAGATGGATGAGGCAGCTCTGAGCAAGCCCAGCTTGCTGCACTTGTCTCCACTGCGAGAAAGCAGATGTACCTGGCTGCTCCAACGGGCTTTCTCTGCTTCTGTTTGTGTTTCAGAACTGACAATAAGAGCAGCTGGATTAATTCCTTCTCCCTCTCAGAGCCCCAGGAGCTGTGTCTAGCTCTGCTGCTCTGGGAAGGCTGGCAAGAGCTGAGCCTGCCGTATGGAGGGTGGTCTGAGGGGAGTGGAGTAGGGCTTGGGCTGGAGCTGATTTTGGTGTTTGGCAGAGCGGTCAGTGACTGTGGCAGACCATGAGGCATGAGAAAATACTGCTGGATTGACTGGGAGTCAGGTTTGGCTCTGATTTACACTAAATGGGAGCTGGGCACTACCCTCACCTGGTTTAAAAGGGTTTCACTCTTCCCCTAGTTGCTTGCATTGTCCTGGGTCCCAGAACAAGCCTCTGGGCTGACCCCACTGACAGCCAGTGCAGGACCCTGGGGACATAGAGAAGGGTGGCACAGCTGACACAAGGCAGGCTTCCCTCCAGCCACATTGTGACCCTGATGACAGGACTGCCATGCAGGGGACAGGACACCTCTGAGCACAGTCCATCTGAGCAGTCACCCTGCTCCTGCTTCTGCTCCTCCCCATACCCAAACAGCCAAAGCACAGTGCCTTATTCCCCCTCGGTGCTTTGCCCCTCCTAACTCTCCTCTCTCTCAGGTACGTGCTGGGTACCAAGGTTGTCCTCAGCATTCCCACCAAGGAGGGACACTCGTCTGATGCCAGCCCCTTGCCCAGTGCCTGGAGTGGCCAGGCTTGGATGAGGTGCCAAGCTGACTCCATTGCCTTCAGCCCTTCCTCCCCCCAGTCCTGCTCGGCACCTTGGGCATTTGCAGATGTGCTTTTATGCCACAATAAAGGTGTTACTGTCATTCCTGCCCTCCCCATCACTGTGCTCTGATCATGAGGGATGTCCTGGGACCAGTCCTGGTGTCATGAGGTTCTGCCAGTATATCACACTGTGGGCAGACTGGTGACCCAGTGTAGGGTCAGAACAGTGGGACACTGGGACAGTGCTGCTAGTGTCCGGGATCAACAGACAGGTTCAAATAAAAACAGCTCCTGCCAGGGAACCCCCAGCCTCGTATTCCATCACTGCATCTTGGAGGCAGAGCTGCACAGCCAGGCTCCGGGCTTCTAGGTCTTCAAAAAGCACATCCTCCCCTGGGCAGGGCAGGACCAGACCGGGCTTGGCTCGCTCCTTCCTTGGCGGAACTGAGCCTGGGGTGGCGAGACCACGGCCGGGAACCGGGCTGACCCAGCTCCACACCGGACCGGAGCGTGGTGGAGCCCCCGCCCGCGGAGGCGCATTCCGCAGCATCCCGATGTAACCCTTGCTCCCCATGACCGAGGTACGGGTCCCGGGGGAATTTCGCCGTTCCCGGGCACCGCAAGCCTCGAGGGGACCTCGGGGACCGGGACAGGGCGGCTGGGCCGGGCCGAGGCCAGTGAGGGCGGGGGTGTGTCCGTCGGGGGAGGGATCGGAGCGGCGGGGGGCTCCACCTCCCGGGGCTTTAAGCCCGGGGCGGACGGTGGTGCAGGCGTCCCGGGAAAGTTGTGCCCGTGTTGCCATCGGCTCAGAGCGGGAGCGGCTCCAGGAGCGGCAGCGGCGCGGTCGGGGCTGCCGGGTGCGGGTGCCCTTCGGGGCGACACCCACTCCCCCGCTGCTGGTGATGACCCTGAACACGCAGCCCGGGAGCAGGAGCCCGCTACGGCGGAGGGCCAGCACCCCGCTCCCGCGGCCGGGTGGCTCTGGGGCCACTTCGCGAGGTGAGCCCTGTCACCCCCAGCTCGGCCACACCGCCTCCGAGCCGGGCGGCAGGGCCCCCCGCGGTGGCTGGTCCCCCGACTCCTCGGGCTCCCCAAGGCTCAGGGAGCCCCGCTATCGAGTGGTGCTGCTGGGTGACCCCGGCGTGGGGAAGACCAGCCTGGTCAACCTCTTCGCCGGCGTCCAGGAGAGGGACCTGCTGGACCAGCACGGAGGTGGGTGTCTGGTGGGGGGATCTGCTGCAGGGTCACTTGTGGGGCATCCCGTGGCCCCATGATGGGACAAACCCATGTGCGAGGTGGAGAGGAGCCCGGGACCCCGCCGTGTGGGAAGTGCGGCACTGACCGAGTCCTCCTGGTGTCCCGCAGGGGCCGCGTACGAGCGCAGGCTGACCGTGGATGGCGAGGAGACCACGCTGCTGGTGCTGGACACCTGGGAGCCAGAGCAGCGGGTACGGCGGGGCTGGGTGCTGGAGTGAGCTGGGTGAGCCAGGACGTGCCCGGGGGACACTGTATGGGCACAAGTGCTGTATTGGGACTGTTGAGTGCTTTGAAGGGCAACCTGGGGCCCCCTATCCATGTCTGGACATGTCTCAATGTCACCACCTTGGAGCACAGAATACACCCTGGGCAAGACAGGCTGGGGTCACATCCCTGCCCAGCTCTGTGCCCACCCTCCCCAGGCATGGGAAGCTGCTGTGTTCTCACTGGTGTGGGTTCTTATATGATAACCCACTTCAAAATGCATGGAAATGGTTTGGGAATGGGGCTAAAGAACCCAACCGGGTAAATCCACGAGTCGGTATTGCCAGCCAGAGCACTTTAACAGACAGAACGGTGCCCCCAAGAGCCTGGCATGGGGCATTCCTCATGCCCACAACATGAGGTATCTCCTGGGCAGAAATACCAGTGCTGCTGTCACGGCCTCCCTCCAAACGCCTCCCTCCTTCCCTTCATGCCAGGGCCCTGCATTCCGGTAGGTGCCACAGGCAGTGAGTCCCCAGGAGTGGGGATGGAGTCAGTGCCCAAGCTGTGGACAGGGGTGCAGCACCCACATGGACTGAGGCTGTGTTTGGCACTCACCTGCACTGCCCAGAGGTGTCCCAGCACTGTAACACCCCGACAAGGGCCCCTTTTTTTCCCACTGTGGCTTATTCCCACACTGCCCAGCAGTGCCTGGATCATGCAGGGTGCAGCAGCCCCCACAGTGTCCCAGGGCATTCCCAGGGGATTCAGCCTCACCTCCTCCCACCAATCTGAGCCCACAGCCCCAGTTTGTTGTTGAGAGGAAAACTCCCAAACACTCCCCTCAAAATGAAGAGCTTTTAATCTGCATTTAATTAATAGGGTAACACACCTGTTCACCACAGTGTGGGGGCTGGTGGGGTGCGCTGACAGCTCCCATCAGTGCCAGGGTGCTCTGCTGTCCCCTGGAAGTGGTCACGGCCACGGATTGGTGACATTTTGTTCCCCATGTGGTGACAGGGTGAGGAGAGCCAGCGCCGTAGCCACTGCCTGCAGGTAGGGAATGCCTACATCATCGTTTACTCTGTCACTGACCGGGACAGCTTCGAGAGCGCCTCAGAGCTGCGCATCCAACTGCGCCGCGCGCGCCAGGCTGAGGACATCCCCATCATCCTGGTGGGGAACAAAACTGACCTGGTGCGGTGCCGTGAGGTGTCCGAGGAAGGTGAGTAGGGGGTGAAGGTTCTGGCTGGTGGAGACCCCTGAGGGGGCTCCATTGCCCAGCTGCTTCCCCTATATCTGTCCCCTTGTCTCTGGACATGCAGCTGCTGCTGTGCATGTGGCAGTGCCCATCCCACAGCACTTGAGGTGCCAGCAGGATCACGTCCCCTCCTTGCCCTTCCCTTGCAGAGGGCCAGGCCTGCGCTGCCGTCTTCGACTGCAAGTTCATTGAGACGTCGGCGGCTCTGCAGCACAACGTGGCCGAGCTCTTTGAGGGGGTGGTGCGGCAGATCCGCCTGCGCCGAGGGGGCAAAAAGTCCCACCTGCACCCCACGCCTGGCCAGAAGCACAAGGAGAGCCTCGCCAGCAGAGCCCGGCACTTCCTCGACAGGCTGGTGGCCAGGAACAGCAGCAAAGTGGCCCTCAAAGTCCGTTCCAAGTCCTGCCATGACCTGTCTGTGCTCTGAGAGCCACGGTCCTGTCCCTCCACACAGGCCGGCTGGGACTCTGCTCTCTGCCAGCAGTGTGGCCAGTGGCTCTGTGAAGAGCTCGGACAGGGCTGGAGTGATGCTGAGGATGTGGAGCTGTTTTCACTGGTGCTGAGGGATGCGAAGGTGCTCTGGATCCAGCCACTCCCCTCCAGGAGAGGGGATAAGTGGGATCAGGTCCGTGAAGCGGAGGATGGGATGGGTACCTGCACTTGGGGTGGTGAGATTTTGGATCACAGCCGCTCCTGCAGAGCTGGAGGTGAGAGGTGGCTGTGCCCCAGAGCAGGGCTGGAGCTACCAGGAGTGTGGCAGGTCCCGCTCGCAGTGCTGTCCTTTGCAGGGCAGCAGGGACTGGCAAGGGCACCGTGGCTTTGTCCACCTTGGACAGCCTGGAGCCTGGCTGGGAAGAGGGGGCAGGGGAGCACCAGCGGCATTACCTGGCACCCTGACCCTGCTGTGCCAGGGCTTTGTGCCATGTCTCACTGGCACCAGTGTTTCTGTGCCCTCTCTGTGCTGGTGTGATGGAGAAACCCTTGATCTGCAGAATAAACCACATCAGGGAGGTGCTGTTCTCTGCTGGGTCCCTGCCCTGGGGAGCCACATCCCAGAGCCACACAGTCAGATTGAAGCTCTGTTCCTTGCCTATGGCCAAGGGCTGAGGATCTGCTTCCTGCTCTAGCCAGGCCTTGGCTGGCTCCTCCATTAGCTGGAGTATCTTGGGGCAGGGAGAGCCTCTGTCCAGGGCTTCCCTTGGCCACCCTTGGTGGAGGTCCCAATTCCTCACCCAGTGGTCCAGCATCTTCCCCTGTGAAGCCCCCTGCATTTCCCAGCTCTGGAAAAGCCTGTGGGAAGGGCTGAGCTCTGCTGAGCTGCAGGTTTAAAGCCCCTGAGCACCCTGGGAGCCGCAGCCTGGGTAGGGAGCTGGGTGCTTGGTGGCTCCTGGTGCCCCAGGAAGGGACAGGGAGCAGGAGCCGAGCAGAGTGGCACAGCCGGGAAGGGACGTGCTTGGCTGCAGCAAGCAGGGAGTGACCCTGGGCACCCAGGGAGGCAATGCTGGAGCTGTGTGGGCTTTGCCTGTTGTTTTTAGGCTGTGCTGCCATCCAGCAGCTGGGATACCATGAAGGAACCTGCTCAGCATCCCGGGCCCGATGCCAGGGAGGATCAGCGGTGCCCTCCTACTTGGGTTGGGAGTTTCCGCTCACTCTGTGGTCAGACTGTGGGGAACCACTGGCAGTGGCTGGCACAAATGGGACACTGGGATGGGGTAGCACCCTGTCCCTGTGGGAAACTAGTCTCTCCAGAGGTGCAAATTCCAAGCTTTTGCCCTCAGAAATGGGGAGGTGGGTGCTCAGATTTTTTTCCGTGCTGCTTAGTGCCCGTGGCATTGCTGCTCCGTCCTTGCTGCTCCCCTGCTTCTACTGCTCTGCCCTGGAGCTGCCGGCTCACCGATTCCTGGTGCTGCTGGAGGCGATGCTGTGGTTCACACAGCGTCAGCCAGCCGGGGTTGGGGGCTGCACCCGAGGGACAGGGGCTCCTGGCTGCTGCCGGTCCCTCCCGCAGCTGCAGCTGGTGTTTCCCTGTGGCAGGAGGCGGGGGACGGGGGCCATGGGATGGAAAGTTGGCAGCCAGCAGAGAGGGGAGTGGAAAGAATGAGCTCAAACCCAGAAAAATGCGGCCGTGCTGGAGGATGGGAGGAGTGGGAGGAGAGGCCAAGGGAGGCCACGGTGAGGCGCTGGGAAACGGAGAGAGGGTGGAAGGAGAAGGGGGGTGGAAGGAGGAGGTGCTGGCAGGGGGCCAGGGACTGCCTGTGGCCCGCATCTGGGCCCTCTCCTGGGGAAGGTGGTGCCAGGTCTCGGTGGTACCAGCTGCTCCAGCGAGTGCTCCCGGGGCTATCGCAGTGCCATCTGCCTCTGGGTGGCCACTGGCTCCAGTGCTATCTATCCCCGGGTGGCCATCATCCCAATGCCATCCATCCCTGGGTGGCCACCAGCCCTAGTATGGTCTCCCCCCGTCCCATGGGCTCCCTGGTGCCACCAGCCCCGGTGCCCACCAGCCTGGTCCCACCTCCACGGGCCCCTGCTGGCTCCTCGCTGGCCACCCTGGGCCAGCAGCCCCCGAGTCCCCATCTCGCTCTGCACAGCGACGCTGCCCTTTGCGAGGATTCCCAAGCCAGGCTGGGATTAGAAGGCGGCAGTGCCGGGGTCAGGAGCCGTGCTGTGCTGTGCCAGGGCAGGCAGCAGGGTGGGATGCAGGGGGTGTGGGCACAGTGCCTTCGGCTGCGCCCTGGGAACAGCGGCTGCAGGGAGAGGGCAGCATCCCGGGCGGGCAGGAGGCCAAGCCCGCAGAGAGGGGCTCCCAGGAGGCCTTCCCATCTGCCCTCCGCCTGAAACACGGAACTATGAATCACCCCGGTCCTGAAATAGATTCCTTTTATTTAAAATATAAAATTTAAAAGACAGTTAAAAAAAAAAAAAAAGACTTGTGTTTTAATCCCTGCTGTGCTCCCGTCTCCTGCCCATGGCTCAGATCTAAACTGGGGGCAGCACCATTTCGCTGTGCTCGAATCTTCACCGATTTTTGCTCCTCAGCAGACTTTCATCCTGATGAGGAGGAGGAGAAGGCTTGGTGGCACAGCCGAGCTGCCAGCGGCTTGGAGGATTTGTGAGGAAAACACACATTTCGGCCAATTTTCCAGCAGAGCCCTGGTCCCAGTCCAGCGCGTGGGGAGAACTTGCTGCCATTTATAAGGCATTTTACAGAAAGGCTGTTTGCTGCGGCCGCGGGTGGGCTGGGAGCAGTCAGGGGCATTCCCAAGAACGGGGGTGCAGGGCAGGAAAACCCAGGGCAGCCCAGGAGCCCCGGACCCGACTCGCTGGGATCGATGGCACCTGGAGCTGCCATCTCCCCGCTCGTGCTGCGGGGGGCTGCGGGAAACCGGGAGCGCGGCCCGCAGGGACCTCCTCGGGCGTTCCCCCGCCCCTCACACGGCGAGCGCCGGGCTCTGCCCTTCTCCTGGCGCCGGGGCCGCCGGGGCGGGGCCGGCTTCAGCGCCGCTACGCGTGACGCACTTCCGGTCGGTAAGGGGACGTGTCGNAGGCCTCGCCCCTCCCCAAGGCTCCCCTCCGGGCGCCCCGTTCCACGGGAGGACCGGCAGCTGCATGTCCCCGGCCCCGGCCCTGGGCCTGGAGGCGCAAGGGACCCCGGGGGGAGAGTTGGCTTCCCCCGGGGCTTCAGCCACGTCCTCACCGCCCCGATAAATTCAAGTGCTGCAAAACACAACCGTCCCTTGTCCCTCCTCGAGAGGAGCTGTGCTGGGGGGACTCGTGTGTGACTGTGCCCCGCGGCACTGGGGATGGTCCAGGGGTGCTCTTCTGCCTGCACACCCTGTTCTGTCCCAGTACTTCTCCCGCCATTCTCTGCATTTCATAGCAGGGACTTAAATCCCAACAGCTGGGCTGCTGTAGCTCAGGAGGAAAGGCTGTTTTACACAGTCTGATCTATTACTATTTTTAAAATCTCCTTGTATGCCCTTAAACCTCATATCAGGGGCTTCAGCTGATCCTGGGGGGCTTTTGGCAGCCCAGGCAGTGGGGGACTGTGAGCAAAGCCCAGCCGTGATTCAGGGCAGGGATTCTCATCTCTCACTCTGCAGGGAACAGCAGGAATTTGGGCACCTTTGTCATGCTGGGCACAGCATGACAACTGCCATGCCTGGGATAAGCTGCACAAGGGCTTTTGAGGTGTCCTCGATCTGTGCTGGCTGCAGGTGTTTGCCTGAGTGAGATTAGATCTCTGAGCCACGGCCAGCTGGGCCTGGAGCGGGCAGGGAACAGGCTGGAAACAGGCAGCCCTCTGCCTCCTCTGAAAGCTGAAGGTCTCCCGTGGGAAATGGCTTGAAAGGGGTTGGTTGAGCTGGTGCAAAGATGTCTTGGAAGGGGTTTATAAATCTGGGGCTTTTGAGCACGAGAAGTGTCCCAAGGGCAAGGTGAGGGATGAGAAGGTGGCTGGAGAGACGTGTTGTGCACGGGGTGATCACAGATGGTGGCACAGATGGGGCTGGCTGGGCGTGAGCGGTGAGGGAGCCCAGCTCCCCTCTGGGCAGGGGAGAACAGAACAGTGCCAGCACGGGATCTTTTCCTTCTCCAGGAGGAGACAAGCAGTAAATTGCTGCTGCCCTGGAAGGACAAGTGCAAGGTTTGTGTTTTCCAGCTCAGGCCCTGCCTCTGACACAGCCTCGCCTCAGAATATTGTAGAGGCCAGTGGGTGCTTTGTCCCTCTCAAAACCGCTGTGGAGCCCTGCATGTTGTGTCTGTTCATCCCTGCTCAGGTGTGAAGCCAGAGCAGAGGCTGATCCATTCCTGTTCTATCCTTCTCTCCCCAGAATTCCTCGGAGATGCCGGAGACCATTACCAGCCGAGACGCTGCTCGCTTTCCCATTGTTGCCAGCTGCACCCTGCTGGGGCTCTACCTCTTCTTTAAAGTGAGTGAGTGGCACTGGAGCTGGGGCAGGACGTCCTCCTGCCTGGCAGGAGCTCCCGTAACAGGGTGACTCTGTTTTTGGCCCTGGATGTTGGGACAGAAGGTGTGTAAGGCTGCACAGATCGAGCTCTTTGGTGTCACTGTGCAGGAGGACATCAGTTCTTGCCTGAATTGTCACAGCTTGGGGGAAATCAGAGCCTGTTTGTGCACAGGTTGTTTCTGGAGAGCTGCCGAGGAGCAAATAGCCCTGAGCTCTTCCTGCCTCCATTGGCCAACCTGACAGGGCATAGGCTGGAGCCAGAGGGGGCCAGGGTCTCTGAGGGGCAAATGCTGCTGGCTCTGCGTTGTGCTCCATGCTGTGCTCCTGGAGCCATTTCAGCTGCAGGCCTGGGGGAGCCCCTGTGTGATCAGGTGAAGTCTTTTAGACATTCGGAGCCCACAGGCAGAGTCAAATGACCTGAGTAATGGATAGGAGGTCTCAGCAGCATGTGCTTTTGGTGGTGTGGAGAAGATGTCTTGGCCTCAAACACCTTGGGCTGCCCATGCAGGTCTGGCACATGGCTGAGCTCCCAGAGGGGTCTGGGCAGCTGTAGCACAGAGTGGTTCTGTGAGCATGGCAGCTTCCAGCTGTGCTGTTTTGGGATAGCTGCAGGGTGCCAGGTTGCTCCTGGCTGGCCAGGAGGTGAGGGTTAAGGTGCAGAGTTGGGAATGGTACAGTTCAGTCCCTTTTCTGCCAATGGCTGTGTGCCATCTGCTCTCCTATTCCAGCATCCCCCTTCCAGGAGAGCACAGAGGGCCCCAGGATCCTTCCACACTGGTTTGTAGGGGTGTGATTCAGTAAGGGAGCATGTGACTTGGAGGGCAGAAGTCATAATAAAGCCCTATTTAATTAGGGCAGGGGATGCTGCTGCTCCCCTGGGCCTGGGCAGCCCCTGGGAGCAGTGCCTCTCTTCCTGCTCTGCAGGGGAAGCTCTGGCCTCCTTTCTGCAGCACTGGAGTTATTTTTTGACCTGAGCAGCTCACAGATGCGCTACAGCTCGTGGGCCCATTGTGCTTGTTCTTTGAGCACATGGCTATTTCCAACATATTCTCCCTCAGCATGCAGGAATTTGGGTTATTCTAGCTATTCTTCTCATGTCCCTGGAGCACTGACACAACAGCTGCCAACAGGAGCATGAGGATGGGGAGGATGCTGTGGTAACCAACCCCTCTGTGGTTTTGTCTTGCAGATATTCTCTCAAGAGTACATCAATCTTCTGCTTTCCATGTATTTCTTTGTGCTGGGGATCCTGGCCCTGTCCCACACTATCAGGTACAGCACAAGGATGGATGTGATTGGGGCAGGGCTACCCAAGGTTTCAGTTCATTTTGTTGGTAGGATTTTAGAGCACCACTGCTCTGCAGCAGAGCCAGGTCTTTAGGGTATTTGCCCAGCCTCTTAGGTTGTTGTCCCTTGGTGGTGGAAACCAAAGCCCTGGGGGTCCTGGGAAGCCAGCACCCCATACACCAGCACTGGAACAAGGCCTTCTCACCCTAAGGAGCTTCTCTGGCTCAGAATCACAGAATCAGAATGTCCTGAGTTGCAAGGGATCCACAAGGATCGAGTCCAACTTCCGACCCTCCACAGGACAACTCCAAAAATCCCACCATGTTTCTGAGAGTGTTTTCCAAACAGTTCCTGAAATCTGGCAGGCTCGGGGCCATGACCACTTCCCTGGGGAGTCTATAACAGTGCCCCGCCATCCTCTGGGTGAAGAGCCTTTTCCTGATATCCAGCTTAAACCCCTCTGGGCACAGTCCTTGCTGCCCTGCAGAGGGGAGAGCTCTTCAGCACTCTTACTGGGATGGGTGACACGGGCAGCTGAAGTTCATGGTAATGCCCCTGGCCTCTCATGGCCATGCGTGGCACGAGGTGTTGAAAGCTCAGGCTGTTTCAGTTACTGAAAAAGCTGAACTGGTTTCCTGTTTCGTGAGCTCTGCGGTGTTGGGGACCAGATGCTTTCTCTAGACTGCTGGGCAAGGGCTTTGCTCTGCTCCTGCCTCTGCAGCAGAGCCAGTCAGTGGTGGCCCAGCCACTGCTGGGTACCCAGAGGGTTGCTGGGGGGCACAGGGCATTTGCTGGGGTCTGGGGTGGGTCCTCCTTTCTTGTGAGTGATACTCTATTTTCTTGCCCTGGAGTGTTTTGGGTGACTGTCACATATAGCCAGGTCAGATCTCTGTGCAGGATGAGTTGCTGTGGCTCCTGCCAGTCCCTGATGGAGCAGATTGCGTTTCCCCATCTTGGGAGGGGGTGTGGGGCCCCCTCAAGTGCTGAGGTGCTGGGCAGCACATCTTGCAGGATTTCTGTCAAACTGCCCTTCTCTACACCTCTCGTTTCAGCCCCATGATGAACAGATTCTTCCCTGCAAATTTCCCCAACAAACAGTACCAGCTCCTCTTCACCCAGGGCTCCGGGGAGAGCAAGGAGGGTACGTTGGCTTGCTGGTCTTTCAGGGGAGCCTGAATGTTTTCTGCCTGTACTGTTCTTTTTTTTCTTTCTTTCTTTTTTGGTCCAGCCCATTGAAACAACCTTCTCAAAGACTCGCCTCTTGCTCCCTGCTGAGCTTCCATAGTTGTTGTGAGCCCCATGTGTCCCTGCAGAGCTGGGCTGGCACTCTGCCTCTGTGCTGCCTCTGGCTGGCAGGGAGACCCCAGAAACACCTCCCAGGATGCTGTGGGGATGGAGCTTTGGCTGTTGTTGAATGCACAGCCTTTATTTAAGCCCCTTGGAACACATAGATCTGACTTGTCTGTGCTACCTTATCTGGGCCAGATCTTTGCACTGACAGAAGATGCTTTGATAGGTATCCAGCCCTGTAGTAGCTTTACTGGTAAGAGAGTATTTCTGGTGATACCACCAGGAGTTAACTGGCACAGGAAGAGGGGGAAGATTTGTCTCTCCTTGCCTTAGGCAGTGCCTGAATCCAATTTCCTTATTGACAGCAGGACCGTGGATGCTGTCCATGTGCAGAGTCTGGCTGAAGGAGAAGATCTGAGCTTTCCAGAGCCCACTGCTCATTCCCAGGCGGGTTGCATGTGTGTACCACGGGTACAGTCCCCTTGTTTGGGACGTGAGCACTGAGCTCTGGGCTCCCCAGCTGTGGAATCACTCATCTCAGCCCTGCACGGGAGGGGGAGCTGCCCGGCCTGCCCCAAATCTGACTTCTCTGTTTTCTTGCAGAAATAGTGAATTATGAGTTTGACACCAAGGATCTTGTGTGCCTGGCCTTGAGCAGTGTTGTGGGGGTCTGGTACCTGCTGAGAAAGGTAAGTGAGGCATGGCTGGGGACTGGTCTGGATCAGACACTGACTCATTTCCATGTGAGGTCGGCGTTCCATGTACAGTGAGACCCAGATCTCCTTTTCCTGTCCTTCTCAGCACTGGATTGCCAACAATCTCTTCGGGCTGGCATTCTCCCTCAATGGGGTGGAGCTGCTGCACCTGAACAATGTCAGCACTGGCTGCATCTTGCTTGGGGGCCTCTTCATCTACGATGTGTTCTGGGTAAGCAGGAGCATTCTGCAGGACACTGGTGGAAGTGCGTGCCTGGCATTCTGCCTTTTTGGAGGCACTATGCTGGCTGGACACACACTTGAAGTCAGAATTTTCAGTTTCTCAGCCCAGAGGGTGTGGCAGGGTTGATGACAGAATCCACGGTGGCAGAATGTGGCTCATCAAGTGTGTTTTCTTTTATTCTGTCACTCGGAGAGCCCAGGGCTGGCAGGGACCTCATCAGAGCTATTGTGGGGTATTTAGTGTGTGTCATATCTGGTCCTGTATTCCCCACTATGGTCTTCTCAAGGCCTGACAGCTGTTGGGTGGGCTGGAGACTGCTCTGGGGCACACTGAGCCTGCTTGTATGAGCTGTGCCTTGGCTCTGTCATCTGCCGGTTTCGTTAGTGTCCTTCTGTTCTCTTGCACAGAGGACCAGACCCTGGAATGCCTCCAGTCCCTTTTCCTCAGCCTGCACCCTGACTTTTTCATTTTGAGGTTTTCCTTATTTCTTGCACTGTATTTGAGCTGCTTTTGTAGAGGAAAGGGGGGCAGGGAAGACAGGAATGCAGTTGTGTGCTCTGCTCCATGCATGGGAGAGTGTTTCTCCTTGTAATGTCCGTGTTCCCCGGTCCTTCCTGCTGCCTCCACCTTCTGAATCACCATGTTTCCAAATGTCTGAGAGCCTTGTATACATTGAGGTCTGTCCAGCAGCTCTGCAGCTGCCTGTGTAATCCCTCCAAATTTACGCCTGGCTACTGTCGGTTGTTTTGTACTTGGCCGGTGGTGCCCCTGTTTCCCAGGCTCGTTAACAGTCTGGGCTCTGTGGTTTTTTTAGCCTGTGGGCCACTTCCTCCACAGCTCTCAGCTGGAGAGGACTCAGCCTTCTGCCTTAGCACACCTGGTGCCCCAGGCCCTGCTTAGTGTGCGATGTCTTCCCAGTGCTTTGGGGACAGTGAGTGCACCCCTCTGCTCTCCACTTGCTGGCTGTCTCTGCCCTTGGCTTCTCCATGGATCAGAGTATTGCTGCAGACTTAGGGTAGGGCTGCCTTGAAGTGGAGGCCCTCGTACTGTGCCCCTCTGCAGGAGCTGGTAACTTGGATCTTGGCATGGATTCAGTCACTGTGTGATCCCAGGGGGGTTTCAAGGAGGAAGGAGATCTCAATGGGTTGATGCTCTTGCCCCCACATAGTCTTGGGGGGGCATGTGATGCTTTTCCCTGATCCCAGTGTTGAGTCCTTTTGCTCCATGGCAATGCTCAGAACTTGCTGCACCTTATGGGAATTAATCTGATGCTTTAAGATTTCTGTTTAATCCAAGGCTCCAGGACCTTGCTAACCAGCACCTGATTTTTGTGCCTGCTGGACTGGAGGCTTAGAGATGGCAAGGTGCAGAGATCAGGGTGGCTACCCTCAATGTTTACAGTCCACCCCCCAAATGCTGCCAGTATTTACAGCTGATAGGGCCGTGCAAGTAAATGACCTCAGAGCAAACTGCAGCTGATCTGACACTTGCCCCTGTCCCTGCTGGAAGTTCCCAGGCTGGGACGCTCTGCTGGAAGCTCCTGCCCTCCAATTGGACTTTACATGGACCTGACTGATTAAAGCTGAACCGAGGTGCAGGACTGAGTGGTGGGCAGCACCTCTGCCATGTGAGTGCTGTCCCCATGCTGCTCTGAGAGCAGGACAGCCATGAAGCAGCCACCTCCCCCAGACAGTGGGCTTGCTTGCAGGGCTCCTGTGCCCACCTTTTGGCAGCTCATTGGCTGTTTTCTGCCACTGAGGCCACTCCTGGCCCTGGGGTGAGGCTGTAGCTGAGCATGTGTGTGTGTTCCTGTGCAGCTGTGGTCACCTTGGGCTCCTTCTGTTCTAGGTTTTTGGCACGAACGTGATGGTGACAGTTGCCAAATCGTTTGAGGCCCCAATAAAACGTGAGTAGATCTTCCCTGTGTGCTGAGGTCCTTTTTGCTGCAAGCCCTGCCCCATGCACCCTCCACCCCTGGAGATGGCTCAGGCTGGGATGTGTGCAGGAACATTTCCTGCTAGTGACCCCTCCTCCCTGTCACTGGCCAGCCTCAAGGCAAGGCAGGTCTCTGGAAAGGGATGGTTTGCAGTGCCCTGGTCTGTCTGGGTCACTCTGCACCTTTGGAGTGTACTATTTCACCTGCTTGTAAAAACAGTCCATACCAAATAAACACCACCAAAAAAAAATTAAAACCACAGAGCCCCAGAACAGCAGGAGGGGTGAACTGGTGCTGCTGTGGAGCATGCAGTAGTTTGGGTCCTAGGACCCCTTGGTTTCTTGTCCTGGACTTGTCCCAGAAAGAAAAAGGAAAGCTACAGGGACAGAGGGGGCTGAGGGCAGGGACAGGTCCCTTGCCCTGCTCTGGTCCCTGTTTGCCAGGCCCAATGGGGCTGAGGTCTGTTCAGTGGGGACACTCCCCCTCACTGTGCCTCGCTCTGCTCCTCGCAGTGGTTTTCCCTCAGGACCTGCTGGAGAAGGGGCTGGACGCCGACAACTTCGCCATGCTGGGTCTGGGAGACA
Source organism: Irena cyanogastra (assembly GCA_013397155.1). Classification (NCBI taxonomy): domain Eukaryota; kingdom Metazoa; phylum Chordata; class Aves; order Passeriformes; family Irenidae; genus Irena; species Irena cyanogastra. The sequence goes on along the minus strand of VWZV01010119.1, from coordinate 417,285 downwards.
TTGTCATTCCGGGTGAGGACAGAAGAGAGAGAACGGGGCTGGGGTCTCCTTTGAGGGGGCTGCGGGGAGCTGAGCAGGTGCCTGGCTCTCCCCTTGGCCATACGCAGCCCTGCGCGGGTGTCCCGGTGGGTCGGGAGTGTCCCCGCAGGTCCGGGTGCTGTCGCGGTGCCGCGTGCCACGAGAGGGCACTGTCACCCCGGGCACGGCGCCGGAGCACCGCGGGTCCTGCCCTGCCTCCCTCAGCCGGCCCTGCCCCTCCAGCCCCTCGCTGTCCCTTCCCTGCTCTCTGGCCCCTCGCTGTCCCTCTTCTGCCACTTCCAGCCCCTCATTGTTTCCTTCTCCCTGCAGGGATCTTCATTGCCTTGCTGCTGCGGTTTGATATCAGGTGAGCAGGCAGCAGGGAAGGGTCTCTGGCAGGTTGGATCTTGCAGCATATTTGAGCTGCTTTTGTAGAGGGAAAAAAGGGAAGGGGGAGCCAGGAGCATGGTCGTGTGCTCCCTTCTGGAGCTGGGTGTGGAGACACACCAGGGGGTGTAAGGAAAAACTCTTGGAAGAGGGGGCTGGCTCTGTGGGTATGTCCTGAGCACTGGAGGCGAGTGGTTGAGTTCAAGCATAGGTAGGGCAGGCAGCATAGGGATGGGGATCAGGGCAGCAGCCCAGAGCAGCCCCACAGAGCCTCACCAGCTCCCTGGAACCAAGGAGTGGAGGGCAGTGAGAGGAAGCAGTGACAGCGTGGGAAAGAGCCGGGGGTGCTGGCACCTGGGAAGTGCTCGCGTGGATGCAAATGGGTGCCTGGCAGTGCTGGCTGCCTCCAGGTTGCCACTGATGTTGGAGGAAGCAGCTCCTTCCCACGTAGGGAAGCTGCACCTACAGCTGGGCTGCAGCAGTTGCCCCACACTGAAAGGCTCTGGGCAACAGGGTGCTCTCTGACTGTGGTGGTGTGGCCCCACTCCCACTGCTCTTGCACAGACCCTCTGGTCTGTGCCAGCTCTTCCAGGTGTTACCACCCACATCCTGCCTGCACCTGCTGGGAATCCCAGTTCCTGCAGCCTGCCCTGTGATAAAATAGCAACTGCTGAGAGCCAGGGACAGGCCTATCTCTGCCAAGACAATAGGACCTTCTCCCTGGGTCCCAGCCCTAATTCCTCCCTTCCCAGTTGCCATCCAGCAGCAGCATCATTTGCCTTCTTCCCTTCTCCAGCCCCTCACCTGACTATTACTGCCTTCAGTCCCACACTGCTCCCACAACACCAGGGGCTGCACAGGCAGAACACTGCTCCCAGCACTCCACTGTGGTGAGAGATGGCCAAAAGTACCAGGCCAATTCCATTTTGGCCACTGGCATTCCAGACTGGAGGTCATTGAGCTCTTCCCTTTCTCTACAGCCTGAAGAAGAACACGCACACGTATTTCTACACCAGCTTTGTGGCCTACATCTTTGGGCTGGGCCTTACCATATTCATCATGCACATCTTCAAGCATGCCCAGGTGAGCTCCACCCTGCTGCCTCCTGTGGATGCACATCCAAGTGGGTCAGGCCAGCTTGGCCACGAAGTTCCTGCATCTTGCCAGGAAAAAGTAGATTTATTTCTTCTCTTGGCTTTGATTTTCCAGTGCTTGCCTGTACCTTTCCCTTCCCAAAACTCCTGTGCCCAGCTGGAGCAGAGGCCCGCTTGGGGCAAGGCTCCTTGGTTCCAACAGCAGCCCCTCAGCCAGGGGCCCTGTGGTTTTTGGCTCTTTGCAACCAAGCTGCCCTGGGCACCCACTGGCTGTGCTGCAGGGGGCTCTGGGAGCCCATACACTGGTCTGCACAGGGGCTCTCGGTGTGTTCATGGCCTACTGGGACCTCACAGTGAGGATTTTCACAGAATCCCAGAATGGTTTGGGAAGGGACCTCAGAGACCATTTTGTTTCAACTCCCCTGCCATGGGCAGAGACACCAGCCACTAGACCAGTCTGCTCCATGCCCTGTTCCAACCTGGCCTTGAACACTTCAGGGACTGAACGTCCACAGCTTCACTGGGCAGCTTGTGCCAGGATCTCACCACCCTCACAGGAAAGAATTTCCTTCTAATATCCAATCTAGCTTCATGCTGCTGCAGCTCTAACTTAGCTCTTGAAGCTGCTTTTTAGGGTGTTAACTCCCTGTGTAGCCGTGTGACAGATACCATGGGTGCAGAGAAGACAAGGCAATGAGCTCGCCTTGCACTCTTCCCTCGGGGTGATTTGTGGTTTGGTTTAACAGTTGTTTTTCTTCCCCACAGCCTGCACTGCTGTACCTGGTCCCTGCCTGCATCGGATTCCCGCTTCTGGTGGCCTTGGCAAAGGGAGAAGTAACCGAAATGTTCAGGTGAGCCTCAGCTGAACAGCAGGAGCTGTTTTGCCGGCGGCGCTGGAGCACATGAAGCGTGCAGATGTTCCCACGCCTGGGCACAGCTGGAGGGACGGGTTCATCTGGGCATGCTCTGGGTGTGCGCCGGCACGTGCGTGGGTGGAGGGAGCGGGTCTGTGTTTGTACATGCCGGGCCTGGCTCCAGCCGCCTGCCGGGAGCTGGGTGGGAGCTGTGGTGTGGTACCAGCAGGCAGCACCTGGTATTGCTTTACGCCCCAGTGACAGACTCTTCCCATGCGCTGGCAGGCAGGGGAGGGTGGGACTGCACACCTGGTGTGGAGATACTTGGTCATTGTGTCCCAGGGCCTGTGGGTGGGGAAAAATGGAGCCAGAGCCGGCTGTGAGCACAGCCAAGGCTGGTTCGAGCACATCCCAACCTCCCCACTTGGGCAAAGTCTCCTGGTTTGTAGCAGTCTCGCTGCCCTAGAGACTGAGGGTACAGAGGAAGGGGGACTGGGTTGTTGTGCTCAGCTGTTCTCAGAGCCTGTCCAGGCTGTCAGTGGGCAGGTCTGGCCCTCCTGCCTGAGAGCTGTTTCTCCGTCATGCTCGAGACTTGGTGGTGGCTCAGAACGGTGATGGTGGTTAATGTAGAGGAAGGAAGGGAACATCCTAAAGCAGGGTTGTGTACCCTCCAGCCTCCCCAGTGCCCCAGCCCGGGGAGCGTTCTGAGCTCCCAGCCTGCTCAGAGGGAAACTGGGCGCAATGGGAAGCCAGCTGTCCTCCCTCCTCCCTCCCCTCCCCTGGGAGATGCAGGTATGCATGTTCCCAGCGGCTCTCAGCTGGGCCGTCCCCAGCCCTGCCGCACCTGCCCCTCCTTTGATGTTTGCTTCTGACAATCGCTGCTGCAGGCACTGAGTGTCCTGGGATCGTCCTTCCTGTGCACCTGGGATCCTGCAGCCGCTTTCCCCAGTGCCGTGACTCACCAGCTGACAGCAGCAGCAGCTCCTGCCAGGAAACTGGGGAGAGATGAGCTGTGAGGCCGGGCTCACTGGGCAGCAAGAAGCACAGGGAGCCTGGCAGCCAAGGACTAGTGCCCTCCCAGAGCAGTAGCACAAGCTGCTCCAGCAGCAAAGTATTGCCAGGGCAAGGGCAGGATGCTGGAGGGTTGCAAACTTGATGGGCCCTGGGGGCCAGACCTCCCTTGAAGTGGTTCCAGTTGCAGGCAGAGGAAGTGGGATTCAGAGGGACCGATGCCTGGAGGGCAGTGGCTCCCACCGCAGGAATCCCACCAGGTGTAGGTAGCTCTGCTGTGCTGCTTTGGTGTGCCCTGATCCTCCTTGGAGCTGGCAGTTCCTGTGGTTTCTTCCTGCACATGGTGTCTCACAGCAGTGAGGGTCTGCAGGCAGGGTGGGAGTGAGCAGATCTGTACTGCAGGCCCAGGGAAGGGGGTGCTGGTGGAGCAGAGGTTGGTGGCATTGGGATTGGATTGGGAGCCTTGCCAAACCTCCCTAGGCTAGGCAGGAAGCTCCCTCAGCAGTGGGAACCCATCCTGCCCTTGACATATGCTGTGGGCACGCTGTCCTCGAGCAGCAGGACAGGGTCTGCTGCATCTGTCTGTCACCTGCCCAGCCCTTGGGCTGCTTCACTGTCACCTCCCTACTGCCCAGGCTTGCTCTCCCTAGGTTCTCGCTGCCTGGCTCTGCTCATGCCAGTGGGAGCTGCCTCATCCCCGAGTTTCAGTGCTCACTTTTCCATGCTGCAGCCCTGTCCTGGAGTTTGCAGGCAAGGAGAGGCCAGCGGGTGCAAGCAGGTGAAGGGGGATGCCAGGCTTTCTGCACAGGACGGTGCGTTCTCGGTGCTCTCACTCCGAAACTCTTCTGCTTTTTCTCTCTCTCCCCCCACTCCTTTCTGTCCTTGTCTTTCCCTTCCTGCTTCCTCTCTCTCCTGCAGCTATGAATCCTCTGCTGAAATCTTGCCTCACACACCAAGACTTACCCACTTCCCCACGGTGTCTGGCTCGCCGGCCAGCCTGGCTGATTCCATGCAGCAGAAACTGTCCTGTCCCCGCCGACGCCGGCAGCAGAGCCCTAGTGCCATGTAGCCACTGCCGCCGGGGCCCCTTGTCTGTCGCTCTGGCCAGGTAGGGGCAGGTCCTGGCTCTCCCTGGCCCAAGCTCTCCCTGTTCCCAGCTCTCCTCACTCTGGGCAGAGACTGGAGCTGTTGCTGTGCTGCTGTGGGCCAGCTTCTCTCCCATTCTGAGAGAGGAGACTGGGAAGAGCAAGAAGATTTGTCACCCCAGACCTTGTCCTTTCTGCTTGGAGCAGCATTTCCATTTCCTTAGCCAGAGCCCTGGGGCCACTGCTGGAGGGGGTTTGCAGCCAGAGGAATGAGACCCTGGGAGGGAACACTGCTGTTGGTCTTGCTGCAGTTCCCCTGTTAACTGGCCCCGTTGGCACTAGTGGTCAGCCAAGGAAAGCATATGCTCTCCAGGATATCCAATAGTGCTCTTGGGAACAAGGACAGACCCCCGGCACAGAGCTGGCCCCTGGCTGGGCCTTGGAGATGTCTGGGGGGTATGCATCCCTCATCTCCCTGCCTGGGCTCTGCCCCATGGGGCTTCCTGTGCTGGGTGCTGATGGCTGGAGCCTACCTTGTCCTCAGCAGCAACGGGGCAGAAGTCAAGGCCACAGGCTGGGCTGTCCCCATGTAGCACAGGGTTCTGTCCCCAGGGAGGAGCTGGCCCCACTCATGTCCCTCTTGTCCCCAGCTACGAGGAGAGCTCAACCCCTAAGGAGGCGGCAGGGGCTTCCAAAGAAGAGCCAGCAGCTTCCAAGAAGGAGAAGTGACCTTGCCCATGGGCTGTGCCCGGCGCTGCTGGGCTGGGGCCCTTCAAGACCCTCTGCAAGTGACAGACGACGAAAAAATTGTGCAAGAGCATCGTGTTGTGTGTGTCGGAGCAGCCACCCAGGTGGGGTATCGATGTATGCCGGTTTTTAAATTTTGTATTGTGCATTTGCTTTCTCTCATATTAAACCATATTGAAGGAAGGAGTGCTGGTGTGGCCATGCCCTTGCTCAGCCGCCCAGCCGGCACTGGGATTGGCATCCAGCTCACCCGCCTTCTCCCAGTGGAGCCGGTGGCCATTGTCTGGCTGTTTCCAAGTGACCAAGTGACCGTCCCCTTCCCCCTCCCACTTCTCTGGCACTGGGCCTTCCCCCAGCCTGGCCCCTGCTCTGCAATACCCAGATTTAGGGCCGGAGTCACTGAGCCTGGTGTGGGTTCGAGCCGGGATCTGGCCCCGAGAAGGGTGGCTGAGCAGGGATTGGGATGCAGGAACTGCAGAGGGTGGGAACGTGCTCTGCCTCAGCTGCCAGAGTGCTCAGCGAGCTGAGGCTAACGCCCCATGGCCTGGAGGAGCAGGAATGGGAGGGGTAGGGGTGGGTAACCCCAAACTCAGCACTGGAGCAGGGTGAGGACAGCATGGATTGTCCCCCTTCCTTGCAGGGAGCCAGGCACCATCCTGCACCCCTTAGGGCTGGGATGGGCAGAGAATGCTGGTGCAGGCATGGGGGCTGGAGGGGCTACAGGCAGGGGCAGCTCCAGCATCCACCTCAGCTTCCACTGGGACCAGCTGCCCTCTGTCCTCCAGCACTAGCAGTGTCCTCCCTACCCCTCTTGGAGGCCCACATGTGGAGGATCCTGCATCCCTTTGGCCATGCCCACTGCCAGAATAAATAGAAAGTGTTTGCTGGCTTGGCAGCTCCTCCACAAAAGCCGTATTGAACCATTATTCCCTGCGCCGGCTGCGAGCACTAAAAGTGGCGCCTTGCGTTCTGCCATCTAATGACCCTTCGCAGGCTCCTACAGATGTTTTCTATGACTTACAGCTCCTTTTCCAACAGCCCTGTCCGCAAAAACAAGAGGGGCCACTTTAATTCCAATTAAATACCTCCAGCTAAGCAAACAGTGTGCAGCAGGGTCTGGGTACAGCACGGCCGCCAGGCCCAGCCCACCGAGTCACTGAGTCTAGACTCCAGATGTGATTTCACCAGCCTCTAGTGTTCCGTGGAAAAGGACTTCGGCTCTGCCGTGGGGTGCAGGACCCTACCCTGAGTCAGGACCCCACTCCCCAGCCTGGTGTGTCGCTTGGTGTGGGGCTGGCACTGCATCCTGGGAAGCTCTGCATCCTCACTGGCTTCGGGTCGTAGGAGCTGCATCTCCATGCAGCCTCCAGATGGTACCCCCTGTGCCAGCATCACCCTCCTGCCTCCCTGCTGCCCTGCAGAGCTCCGAGCAGCTCCTGCCTGCTGTAGGTGTGGTGGAAGCGTGGCCAGGAGCTTTCCCAGGGCTGCAGGGAGCGGAAGGCCTGGGAAGGGGAGAGCGGGGTCACCCCTCACCCTGCCTGGCCGATAAGCTGGGGCCGGCCAGGAGGAAGGAAGTGTGTTGGGCCCTGCAAGGAGCTGCCAGTGCGGCCGGCACTTCAGCGCTCCTCGGTTCGCTCGCCTGCTGCACCTGGGCCTGTGGCACCTCCGGTCCCGGCAGGGCTGAGGCCACACGGCTCCGCTGTGTCTGGAGCGCTGCTGGGCCACTTTCCCCTCTCCGCAGGGTCCCTCCGGCTCGGTGGGGGCTGCGGAAACATGGATGTGCCGACTCCGGCAGGAAACCTCTGTCCACTTAACTGCGCCCAGCTAGGGCAGGGGCCAAAGCTGCCTCTTCTGCTGCTAGCAGATGTGGGGTTTGGGGGGATCCTCACCCACCCACTCACTCATGGCACCTCACAGCAGTGGTGTACATGCCCGTTGGCCAAGGGAACTCCTGGGCACACGGCCCTTGTGCCAAGCTCCCACCAGGAATTGCAGTGGGGTGGGATGGGCTGAGCTGGCGGTGCACAGGGTGCAAACACCAGGCAAGGAGAGGGTGGTTTCATGTTTGGGAAGTGCTGGTGCCTGGGATGAGGGGGGACACGCCAGGGCTGCTTGTCTCTAGAGCCCTGTGGAGCCTCCCCACTGCAGCAGGGTTGCAGCTGGGTGGTGATGGGTGATGCAGTTGTACCTCGTGCTCTACCACGCAGGGTGGGGGATGCTTCACTGTGATGGTGGGTGCTGGCAATGAGCACTGGGGTCCCATGGAGTGGTGGGTGCTGGTGGTGACAGCTGGGGTCTCGTGTGATGATGAGTACTGACAGTGGCGCCCGGCCGGCGGCTGCAAGCAGGGAGAGGAAGCAGCCCAAGGCAGCCCCAGCCCTGGTCGGCCGGCGAGGAGGGGCAGGAAGCTGGAATAAATCCCAGGAAGGGCTGCCTGGCTCCAGCTGGTCTGGGCTGCAGCGGATGGAAGCTGGGAACGGGAAGGGAGAAGGCGGGAGGGGAATGCGCAGGGGCTTTCTCAGGCCTCGGCCCCGCTCCAGCTGTGCCGGCGGCCCCGGCACATCTGCAACCCTGGCTCAGCACTGTCGTGCGGACATAGGGGGGTGGAGGCTCTGTGTAGCCTCAGGGGTGACCTGCGGATGGCACCGGGAGAGCTGATCTGGATGAAGTCCAACCCCAGTCAGGGCAGGAGCAGCCCAAGTTTGGGGGTCCTGGTCACTGGTGGGGGCCCAGCCTGACCTGCGGTGTTCGTGCTGCCTTCCAGCCCTGCATGCCGCAGTGCGGGGCTGGGTGCTGCCGCTTCTGGGGTGCCGGCTGTACCCCGTCCCCCCATCACAGCAGCACAGGCAGCCCCGCGGCCCCTCGGCGGCCTGGCGCGGCCGTGCCCTGTGTGGTCCCGGCGGGGCGGGGGCGGCCGGGGGCTTTGATGTGCTCGGCTGCCGGGCAACCCCTGCTCAGCGCAAAGCAGCCGCCCCCCGGCTGCCCCCCCGGCCGGGCTGAGCCCCGCCAGCACCATATGGCCGAGGCTGCTGTTACCGCGCCGCGCGCCCCGTTCCCAGAATTGAGATGGAAATGAAGCTCTGTGTTCTGCCGGACAACGCCGCTGCGCCGGCCGGCACGCCGTGCCAGGCCGGGACCCCGCGGCCAGCTGTGGCCAAGGCAGTGTCCCGGTGCCGCACTGGCAGCCCTGACCCCAGCGCCCCATCCCCAGCGCCCCAACGTGCAGAGGGATGGGGTGAGGCTGTCCGGCTCTCGGGGGCATCCCATGGGCTGGGGCAACTGGAGTGGCTGTGCCAAGGCGGCTGTGCCATGTGTGCCATGACACCCACCACGGCCACGAAATCTGTCCACGTCCCCACGCCGCGCGGGGTGGCCGGTGGCAAGGGCGCGGGGTCCGGCTCGTCCTGGCATTGTTGGCGGCGCAGCTGGCGGTGGCGGCGGCCGGCCGGCGGCCCTGAAAGACATTCCTGTGCACAATGTCCCCGGCCTCCCGCCGCGGCCTGGCCACTGCCGCCAGATGGGGGCTAATTAGCAGCTTTGAGAGCCGCGGTGGGAACCGGGCAGCACCGGGCCCTCCGCCGAGCCCTGAATGGAGGGGGCGACCCCAGCGCCGTGCCCACCCTGGGAACCGCTACCGCACCAGGCTGGGGGACACGGGGAGGAGGGACAGAGGGAGGGACAGGGGAATCCAGCTCCCCCCAGCCAGGCTGGCAGGGTTGGAGTTCATGCATGCTCTCCAGGATTGCTGCCCTCCCCAGAAGAGGAAGAAGAGGGGGAGGCCTTCAGCTCCCTGAATGCCTGGGGACGTGCGGCAGGGTCTGCCCCCCCAGCCCAACTCCATAAAGGGCTGGGAGAGCTGCGCTGGCACTTGGGCACACGTGTTGGTGCGCAAGGCAGGGTGTATGTGTGCATGAGTGTGCATGTGTGCGTGCACTTGTGTGCGTGCTCTTGTGGCTGTGTTTGGGCTCCACAGGTTTGTGTACGCATGTGAATCCTCCTGTGCACCTATTTGGGTATGTCCCACACACATCTCTGTGTGCACGCCTTTGTGTGTGCACACGCACACCCGCCCTGCGTGGCTGTGTCTGCACACACACCCGGCAGTGTCTGAGGCTGCAGCTTTGCCTGCCTCCCTCCCTTCCCACATCCATTTCGTCCTGCTCGGGGTGTGCCGGGGTCTCGCTCGGGGGCCCTCCCCGGGCGCTGCCTGCCCTCCCCGCAGGTGCGGGGTAATTAGCAGGAACGCTAATTACAGCCTGGACCAGAAACCCTTCGGGGCAAGGACCGGCTGCCTCGCACGGCGGCGGGACTTCCACCGCTTTCCCCTGCGGCAGGACCGTGCTCGCAGCCCACTCCCCGCGCCACCCCACGCACCCAGCGCTCGACCCTCGGGTGGACCCGAACCTGGCGATCCCCGCCCCGGCAGTCGCCACCGAGCAACTCTGCGGAGGTTTGATCCCCGGGAGAGGGGAAGAACGAGGAACTCAGAACTTGGGGCGGGGGGCGCGGAGCTGTCCCCTGTGGGGATGACCGCGTGCCTGTGCCACCGTGGGGCCCCGGTGCCCGCGTGAGGGTGTAGATGTTCCCCGCGGATCCCTGTGCCTCCTGTAAGGTCCCGGTGCCCCCGTATCTACGTGAGGATGCCAGTGTCTCCGTGGGAGTGCCGGTGTCCCCGTGGGGGTCGCGATGTCTCCGTGGGGGTCCCGGTGCCCCCCGTAGGGGCTGCAGGTGTGTGTCCCCGCCCCGCCCCCGTCGCCATGGGCACCGCCCGCCAGGCGCCGCGCTGACAGCGCGCGGGGTTTATGAATGGGTGACGTCACGACCCTGGCGTCTCACGGTCTGAGCCGCCGCGGAGACGGGAGGGGCGCGGGGAGTGCGGGGGGGCCCGAGCGCCCGGAGGGCTACCGGGGGCCTGGAGGGGGCAAGGGGCGAGCGGGGCTGCGGGGAGCCCGACANCCGCCGGCGTCCCTGCACCGCAGCCCAAGCCCGTTACGGCTCTCCCGCCATTGCCCCTTTAAGACGCTGCCCTTCGGGGCGCATGAATGGAGTGGGCGGGGCTGCGTCCGTCTTTTCTGCGCTGCCATTGGTCAAGGTTTCCCTGCGGCCCCGCCCACCCGTCGGCGGCGCTCTATAAGTAGCGCGGCGGGGCGCGGGCTCGGTGTTCGCCCGCAGCGTCTCCGTTGTGCCCGCCGCGCTCGCAGCCTCTCGCGCTGAAGG
>VWZV01010119.1:378513-399566 GCA_013397155.1 Irena cyanogastra | reverse complement strand
GGGAGAGATCTTCAGGGTGGGCACGTACCAGCAGAGACCCCCAGCACTGCCTGTAGTGCTGCCTGTGGCACTACCCATGGCCCTGCCTGTGGCTTTGCCCACGTCCCTGCCCATGACACCGCCCGTGGCACACGAGCCCATGCTGCTGTTGGCTGTCACCGAGTTCGTCGCCAACTCAGCCGCCTTCACCTACTTCGCAGCCGGGGCCCTGCGCAAGAACATCTCCAGTGACATGGTAGGGATGGCTGGAGGACAGACCTGTCCCCACTGGGGTGTCCCCACGCCCACCCCTGCTCAGCCCCAGCACCCTGATCCCTCCCTGCCTTCCAGCTCCCCCGGCGGTTCCCGCTCCAGCTGAGGACCCAGAGCATGGAGGTCTTCTCTCCTCAGGTGAGTGGGATGGGACACAGGGAGAAGGGGACACAGGTAGGACATGGAGTAGGACAGGATGCAGGTGGGATGGGACATGGGATGTCACAGAGGTCAAATGGGATGCACAAGGGACAGGACAGGAAATGGGGTGCAGTGGAAATGCTGTGTGTTGCAGCAGTATGGGATGCAGAGAGAATGGAACACCACAGGACAAGGACACGGGCAGGGCAGTGATGGGCACATGGGACCTGGGCAATGGTGGGGACCTGATGGGGGCATGGCCAGCATGGCTCTGTGCCACCCCTGCCCTGTCCCTCCCAGCTGCAGGAGCGCTATCCAGACCAGCCCATGGAGCTGCACCTCTGGGCCCGCCGGCAGCCCCTGCTCTCCTGCCGTCCTGATGCCGTGCACGGGACCCTCTTCAGCTCTGCCGAGGCCTTCGTGGTGCTGCCCAATGCCACCCGTGTCCCTGCCTTTCTGCTGAACATTGTGAGTGGCTGCTGCTGCCACAGCTCAGGGAACCAGGGCACCCCAAAGGACTTGGCTGGGCTGGTGTGCCTGTGCTCCTGGCTGGGGCCAGCTGGGGGATACTGCGGGATACTGGTGCCAGCTGTGTGATACTGGGGGATATTGGGGCCAGCTGGATGATAGTGGGGGATACTGGGGCCAGCTGGGTGATAGCTGGGGATACTGGGGCCAGCTGGGTGATGCTGGGGGATACTGGGGCCAGCTGGGTGATGCTGGGTTGCAGGCATTGCCCTGGTCTCTCCAATGTCTCTTCCTGCTGCAGGATGCCAACGTGACGGGGAAGCCGACAATCACCAGGAACAGACTGGGGGGCACTGTGAGACTGACAGGGTTAGTGCCTGACCCTGAGCTGGGTCTGAGCTCCCTAGGACATACCTGGAGAGCTCCACCATTCCCCACCTCTGTCCATTTGCCTCCCTGAGTCCAGATTGCGTGCTCAGCCCCCAGTTCATATCTGTGCCACCTGCCCTGGCAGTAGGTCCTCAGCTGGACCTGTTCTGCTGAGGTCCTGGTCCCACCATGGAGCTCAGCCTGTCCCTACCCCTGGATGGGACAGTTCCCTCCCTTTGCCTGGCTCTGACCCTGATCTTGTCCTACAGGCTCCATGTAACACAAGTGGCATCAAACGTGGGCCCAGTGGAGGTGAGTGGCTGTGCCAGGGAAGCCAAGGGGAGCCTTGGATTCCACATCACCTTGGGAGCAGGGTCTGAGCAGAATCTGGGGTGCTGTGCACCCCATGCATGGCAAGTCTGGCAGGGGGCTGAGCCCTGCCTGCAGCATGGACCCCTCTGCCTGTGCTGTGCCAGGCTCAGGGCCTGCCTGTCCCACAGGTGAAGCGTCTGGAGACCCTGCTGAAGTTTGGGCTGTGGCTTTTTGGAGTTCCCCGGGCAAACAGTAAGTGCTGTCCCTGTCCTGTCCCCATCCTCCCACAGCTGGACAGGGCCATCCCCTGCTATGACTTTGTCTCCCCACAGAGTGGCTCCAGGCTGGCATCCCCCTGCCTCTCCCACGTGGCCTCAGCCTGCTCAGACCCCAGCTCTCACTGCAGCAGGTGAGTGCCACCACTGTCCCCTTACCCCAGGGTTCCCCATGTCCCCCATATCTCCCCTCTCACCCTGACTCCCTACAGGGCTTCGTGCTCATCGCCACGGACCTGCACTACGAGCCATGAGACCACCTGCCCCGTGGGAAGCCACCAGTCGTGTCCCCATCACCATCCCGTTGCCATCGTGCTCCCGTGGCCGGCAAAGTGCCCAGCTGCAGGACCCACAGCCCCCCATCCTGAGCAGGGATTAAAGCGGGAGCGCAGCTCAGCCCTGTGTGCTGTGGGGTGTCTCGGGGAGCCCCCTCAGCCGCGTCTCCCAGGCAGGGAGCCATTCCTGGTTCCCGATGGGGCATCCCTGTGTCCTCTGCTGCGAGGGGCTCTGGCTGTGCCCTGGTGGGGTGTGTCCCCTGTGGGGGGCTCCGGGCGGGTGAGGACGGGGCTAGTGGCCCTCGGGAACTGGGGTTCTTCGCGGCTGTGTTGGTCACGGGGGTCCCTGTGCTCCGGCTCCCCGCAGCCGCTGCGGCCGCAGCTCCGCGGCAGCTGCTCCCGCTGCCCACGGGATGGTGCTCGTGTCCACGGCTCCACCGCGTCCCGCCTGCCATGGAGCCCGCCAGGGCCCGGCCGCTGCCCCCCCGCTCCGGGGGTCACCCCGAAAGGACAGGGGAGGGGGCACTGGGGAAGGCTGAGCTGGGCGCGTCCTGCCGTGAGAGGGATGTGGGGTGACTCAGCGTTCCCCATGCTTTGACATCCCAAAAAAGCCCGAGTGTTTGTGTGGTCCAAACCGTGCCGGAATGAGCCCCGCACAAGGGAAGGTGCTCCTTTGAGGCTTAGCCCCGGGAATGCGGGGAGCTGTGGGTCCCAGTGAGGTGGTGAGTCCTCTGTCATCCTCCTCCCGTGACAATGGGTGCTGAGCCCATGTCCCCAAAACCAGCACCCCCAGCCCAGCTAAGAGCCTGCCCTGGGCTCTCCTGTCCCCACCACCTTTTAGTGCCACCCCACCCCACCATCATGCCTCTGGACCATAGCAAACTGCCCTTGGAGCACCCCAACCCTTCCCTGGGCAGGGAGAGGACCTCATCCCCATCCATCCATCCCACTGAAGCCAACTCCTTTGGGCCCAAAGTTGCTCAAATTCCCGACGATTGCAAAGACCACAGCACCACCAGCAGCTCGAATGACAAATTTATTTGTGGATTCACCTCCACCTGCAAACCGAAGCGTTCAATGGGCTAATGCTAATCCTCGTGCTCCCCATGCGGGATCTGACTGGTCCAACATGAGGAGCAAGAGTCCGTGCTCAGTGGCCAAGTGAGCACCCCTGGAGCCTCCGCTTCTCCCCTCACCTCCATCCCAGCTTGGCCTCTGCAGGGAGCACGGTCCCACACATAAATACGGACAGACAAGATAACAAAAATAGCATTAATAGTATTCACAAATGAATTAAAAACTACTCGTATATGTACAGCAGAGCGCGGGCAGTATGTACACGGACAAGCTGTGGACAGCTGTGTCTGCCCGCAGTGGGCTCCAAAGGATGAGGGAGGGCGTTTATTCTGGAAGCTAATTTCAGCTCAAAGGCCGGAGGTTCCTGCTCCAGCAGCAGAAGGAGCAGCGTGGGAATGAGGGGGAGGGAAGCCAGACACCTCAGTCACTGCATGCAGCCATCACAGCCACGCACGGGGACAGGGATCTGCCTGCACTACGGGACTGGGAACATGTGGGACAGCAGTGGAGAGGCCAACAGCTCCTACTGCCCCCAAAGAGGCTTCCCAGAGGTGGACATGGCTCTCAGCCAGTGCCAGCCCTCACTCCCATCTCCTCTGGGCTTGCTTCCCTGCTCATCCCATCAGTCAGCTGCTCCCTGGGCTTTGCCACCCCTGTGAAGGTGCTTCCCCTGACCCTTCCAATCCCCAGCTCTGGATTCCTGAACACCACAGCCCCAGATCTCTGCAAAGCCCCTTGTACCAGAGACAAGCACTCTCCCCCTCTCCTGCCTCCTTCCTTTGCCAGCCCAGAGGAGCAGGCTGGGAAGGGATGAGCACTGTCCCACAGCCATCTACATTTGGAGTGAGGAGGAAGAAGAGGACAAAGAACCCTTCAAACCACGCACAGCCCTGGGCCTGGCACACCATCCTCATCTGGGACAGGCCGCAGCTCCCAGCAACTGATTATGTGGGGAGAAAGGAATTCTGACCAAAGGCAGAGCCCCTCACCCCTCACCCCTGGCCTCTTCCTCCTGCTCCTCCTGCCACAGGGATGAGCTCCGACTGGAGAAGCAAGGACAGGACACGGATGCTGCAGGGAAGCTCCATCCCCTGGGCAGTCTGCATCTTCCTGGTGCCTGAGCGTGCCAGAGATGGGGGCATGGAGCCTGACCCTTGCTCTGGCTGGGGAACTTTATATTAGTGACACATCTACACACACGCACGCACTCACACATGCAAAAATAAGTCTGTTTATTCTCTTCCAAATTATTTGGAGAACCCTGCAGGGCTGGAACACCTTCTAGCCTGTGCCCCCCCCAGCTGCCTGGATCTCCCCAGCGCTGGGAGCTGGTGGCTGAAGTGCTGCATTGGCCTCAGCGCCTTTAAAACACAACGGAACAGTAAATAAGACGGGCTACAATAAAAGGAGCTGGCGGCACGAGGGAGAGAACTCCATGGAGCAGGGTGCTCGGCCGGGATGGAGGGGCTGCCCCCCTGTGCCAGTGATGTGCTCGGAGCGGAGTGTAGTGGATGTGGCGGTGAAGGCGCAGCCGTCCTGGCTACGGGGGGCTCGGTGGGGCTCACTTGCGGCTCAGCAGAGATCCCAGCAGAAGCACCCCGGCCACCGTCGCCCCGGTCAGGAGCCATTTGTTGAAGGTCTCCTGGCCTTTTCTCACCTCGGCAGCAGCATCGTTCCCATAGAGGTCCACAAAGCGCTCCTGTGGAAAGAGCAGAGTGGTGAGCACAGGGGTGCGAGCGGAGCACAGAAGGAAGGGCTGGCAGGAAAGCGGTGGTGGGGACTGGGCAGATGACAGATGCCTTGTGCTTCCTCGCTCTGAATGATGCACAAAGGGCAAGGGGAGAAGCACAGTCATGAGAGAAGAGGATGCCAGAAAGGATTTGTGAGGAGAACACCATGCGGGCAGGGTAGGGGATGCATCACGTGCTCTTGGCTCTCTAAAATTAGCATCCAAGTGTGATAGAAATCATCGCAGTGGGAACCCACTGGGCTCCACTCCCTGGCTGAGGCCTGTGGAAGCAGCAGCAGGGCTGCTGCCCAGGCTGTGGGAGCCCACACCATGCATCCCCCCAGCGATTTTGTGTCCACAGTGGAGCCTCCCACCTCCCACTCCCTGGTCCTCACAGGTTACTCCACAGCACGAGCTGGATTTCACAAATCCCTGCGGCGAAGGCAGACATTGGGTCGCCAAGCTACTGCCTTCCCACGGCTTCAGGAGAGCAGGCCAAGCACGAGGCTTGGCCAGGAATGCAGTCACTCCGGCCCGGCTCGTCAGAGCTGGCTGCCTCTAGCCCTTCATCTCCAGCAGCAGCAGGAGCTGGGAAGACCTCAGCCCATCGTAAGGAGAGCTGTTGGGGTCCCTGAGCCACACATGGCAGGGCAGGAGGGGTCCGTGGGCCGGCAGCAGGGAAACACGCAGCCCAGGGTCTCTCAGGTTTATCAGGGCTGAGCAGGAGGCTCAGGGCTGGATGGAGAGGAAGCTGCGAGCTCCAGGCTCAGGGATTGCCAGCAGCTCAGCGTCAGCAGGGGCTTGATGCTGTCGCACCTTGAGTCCATCTTCCCAGCAAGATCCCCTGCTTCCTGATAAGTGAATGCAGTTCCAGTAACTCGGCTGCTCTGGGAAAGCAGAGATAAGCCCGGCTGACGCTGTCACGCCTGGCCACGGCCTCTGCACAGGCAGGGGGAGCATTCCTGCCTGCCTGGTCTGCCAGCACTCTGCCTCCCACACCTGCCCACAGCCTGTGGCCGCAGGACTTCGCGGGTTTGGTGCCCAGGTCACGGCTGGCATCCAGGTGCCTCTCTTCCATGGAACATGGAGCCAAGTCTCCCAGCTCACACCAAACAGCCCCAGGATGGTCACAGCTTGTGGGGTATCTCCTCACCTTGCCACATACCTATGACCAAGCTCACACACAGGTTTTCAAAGCAGGGTGTGCAGCAGACCTGCATGCTTACTCCCAGGGAGCTGGGCTGTGCCCCTCTCCATGGCCACAGGGCTCCCACCACAGGGGATCCGGTCTTTGATAAGCTGTGCACCTCAGCACCCACCTTTGCCACCAAAGCTCTTTTCCATCTCCCACCAGACACTTTCCCCAGCTGCCTTCCACACCCCGTGACCATGAGGAGGTACTCACAGATCCAAAGACACGGTGTTGAGACACAGAGACTTTGCTAATTCACCCTGGAGCATGCCACTGCTGCCACCTCACTTGGAGTCCTCTTCAGGGATATGACAGTCATCCCCATGACTCCCAGCACCTACACAGAGTGGCAGAAGGCAGCCTGCTTCCCATTATGCCTGCCAGCTGGCAAGGGATCTGTGGAAGTGTTGTACTGTTTCTTGGCCCTCCAGGAATGGGCAGGATGGAACTCACAGGCAAATGCTGCCCAGGGAGAAAGGTGAGGGCTGCTGCCTGCTGCCAGTCCACTCACCCAGGGAACAGCGAGTGATGTGCTGCAGGAGAGGGACAGGAGCAGAGCCTAAACCCAAGGAGGAGATATTTTAAATTCTGGCACATGAAATTTCTCTGCTGATAGGTGGTGATGAGCATGGAGCTGTGACAGGGCATGGCAGGGATGGAGGGCACAGGGAATTGGGGCAGAAGGCACCTGTCCAAAAAACACCACCCCTACAATATTTGTGTCTGGGGAGATTTAGGTTGGATGTTAGAAAAGGTTCTTCACCAGGAGGCCTGTTGGGCATAGGAACCGGCTCCCCAGGGCAGTGGTCATGGCACAAAGCCTGAATCAGAGTTCAAGGAGTGTTTGGACCACACTCTCTGGCACATGGTAGGATTACTGGGCTGTCCTGTGCAGGGCCAGGAGTTGGACTTGATGATCTTTGTGGGTCCCCTCCAACTCAGCATATGTTTTGATCTCTCAGTGCCAGGGCCCTCACTCCAGGGATGGTCCTTTCCTTGGACACACATCCCAGCCACTTGCTCACAGCACCTGAGGCTGCAGAATGCTCAGCTGGAGGAAGGCGGCTCCATCCTTGTGATGCATTCCCCAGAAGATCTGCTTTCTTCAGGGATTCAGTAGGACTGCCCCACTCAGAGTTCCACACATATCCACAGGCTCCTCCTGACCCACAGCAGGGACGTCCCCACTGTGCCCAGGAAAGCTGCAGTGGTGGACAAGGCCACACATCTACCCAGCCTCTCTGTGGGGCAGGCACCAGGAGAGGCTCCCCCAGCAGGGAAGGGAGCCAAGGAGGGCTGGCAGCTGGTTCTCCATGCTGCTTTTTCCATGGCATATGCTGCCAAGCTTGGGGAAAGGCAGTTCCAAGAAACCCTTGCTTCCAAGAAAAGGAAGTGTTTGCTGAAGGAGAGATAAATGGCGAGCAGTGAACGCAGAGCTATCAGGGGCTACAGGCGGAGAGGAGCACAGCCAGAGACCAGCACAGGCAGAGAGGGGACATGAGCCCCTCTCCTTCCCTTGGGAAGGGAGCAGCAGCTGCTGGAGCCACAGCTGGGGGCCGTACCGGACCCGAGGAGAGTGCCTTGCCCTTCCCCGGGGAAACCACCCTAGGAGCCCTGATAGCTCAGCCTCTGCACAACTTTGATCCCAGATGTGTCCCCTGGGAACCAGATCCCAGACCAGAGGGAGTGGGAAAACAGGCAGGAACGTCCTCCCTGCCCATGCTGGGGACGGGTTGAAGGTTAGGGAAAGGCAGCTTGCTCTGTTCCCACACCATCGGGGGAAGTCCTCGGCTGCTCCGCACCTGAAGCCTAGCACTCCCAGGACTGAGCCTGACCTCTCCGGCCTGGTGTTTGGATCTCAGGCTTGCCCAGACACGTCCAGATATTTCTGGCCTCCCCCAGTCACCTTTATCTGAGAGGAAATATTTGGAATTCCTGAGTTGATCACAAGGACTGTGGTAGCAACAGCACGTCAGTGTCTCAATCCATGGGCCTCTTCCACCCGAGAGGACAGGCTGTTCCATCAGAACACCGTCACATCCCCTTCCCCACCCCGTGACTGACACGTCCGAGAAGAGGATGCTCCGGAGCAGGCAATGGGGAAGCAGAGATCTTATTTCTATGCAAGAGGCAATCCCCTGCCTTTGCCTCTCCTCCCCAGAGCTGGGAAAGGAATCCACATTTTCTTGGTGGAGCCTAAAACACCACTTGCTGGAGGAGTTGGGGCAGGGTGTGCTTCCCTCCTGCTGCACATGCTGCTTGCAAGAGGCAGAGAACCTGGAGAGTCAGGTTTCACCACCCCCCAGAGCTGGGGCAGGGAGGTTCTGCAGTGCCAAAAGCTCTCTGGACACTCATAGAGCCCCAGACTGCAACCCAGCACCATGGGGGATGCAGCAACCATTTAAACACTGTCCAGTGCCCACGCACAACCCTGTGGCAAAAAGGCAAGAGGAACAGGTCTGACCTGAAGTGCTCTGTCTCGGGCAGGAGAGCAGACTAAAGCACGACTTCTGGCTGAGAAGGGGAACACCTAAAATGGGAGGCTCTCATTTGGTTGATTTCATTCACCAGTGCTGCCTGTGCAGGAGGGAGAACAGTTGCTGGATCCCATTCAGAGTGAGCAGAGCAGAGCAGGTTCCTCTTTCAAGATAAGCCCCAGCATTTGGGGAAAGAGGATTCGGTGACACTGAGCCATGAGGGCAGGTGAAGGAAGCAGATGTGGGCAATAAACTCCCATCTGGCCTCTGGTGAGGGAGGAGAGCAGAGAGGGGAGGGCTCTGGCAGTTTGGGGCTTAAAGCTTGCCCTGCACAAAGGGGTGAGGGGTATGGAGGTCACTGAGATACGAGGACAAAGCTCTGAAAACCAGCAGAGAAGAGCCAGCTCTACTGGAAATATTCAAGTGAACTTGGTCAAACTTTGACATGGAGACTTGGACTCCAGCAGCAGCTTCCCCATGGCTCTGATACCCAGCCAGCCCAGTGAGACAGATACCCTCAGCACCCATCTCAGCATGCACAACAGCCTTTCCAACCCAAGGATCCTGGTGAGTTTTAGCAAAAATGATCTGGCTCCCCAGAACCTCCCGTGGGATAAGTCAGCATTGTTCCCAGATGGATCAACAGAGCTATGGGGAGGTTAAATGCCTTTCCCAGAGCTGTGAGCGAGCCAGCAGCATGAGCCACAGCATCTGACTCCCAACCGAGGCATTCTCATCACGAGGCAATGTTTCCCTTGAAAACAAGGCTGTTTCTGTTTTACCTTCACCGTAAGTACAGCTGTGTTCCTGCTCAGAGGTCTAACAGCAACCGCCGGCCGGGGGCAGAGTCATCTGGATGACCAGACATTTGTTAATGAGATGCTGGGAACAGTTTTGTGCTGAGCAGCAAGATGAGGAGGGAAAAAGAAAGGCAGCAGCTCAGCACAGACCACAACAAAGCCCTGCATCGACAGCAACCTGCTCCCAGAGCCCCTTTGGGCTGCCAGCTCACCACATGGGGCTGGCATATGCGAACCTGGAGGTGAAGCACAGGGGCAAAAAGGCAGCTGAGAGCTTTAAGAATAAAAGAAAACATGAGTATTCCCAAAGGCTGCCACTGGGATCCTGTAAACACAGCTCTGTGGGTCCCTTTGTGATATGAATAGAAGAGACATCCTAGAGGTTCTCCCTCTGCCCTGCTCCCCCTGATGCTGTATCCACGTGTGGCCCCCACCTCTCCCAGCCCTGAAAGGAGGGCAGCAGGGACAGAGTGTGACTGCAGAGGTCGCAGGACTGCCTGCAGTGCTGGGCAGTGAAGGTCAAGGTGAGCACCTGACTCAGAAGCATGGCAAGGGAACCAGCCATCCAAGGCAGGTCTGACCTTCCCCACAGAAACACAGACCCTAGAATGGTTAGAGAGGGCCTTAAAGATCATCTAGTTCTAATCTCCCTTCCATGAGCACAGAAGATCTGCAGGTTCACCCCACTGGCCCCCACCAGCAACCCCAGGCAGGCTCAGAATGCGGTGAGGAAGGGGCTCTGGGACACAGAGAGAGGAAGGGGCTCCGGGGATAGCAGCTGCAGGTGCAAATACTCCAGAGACTCAGCTCTAACTGTTATGCAAATGGTGACCTCCAGGGAAGCAGCTGCTGATCTCCATGACAATGGCAGGGAATGCCACCCACCACCACCTCGCCCGCCTTTCCTGCCCTTGGAGCTGGTGCTGGGGTGTTGTGGACCCTGGGGTGCTGTCCCTCCCCAAATCCCAGGACATTCATTGAAACCTGCGACTGGGAAGGAGGCAGCCATAAATTCAAAAGAGTCAATTAAATAAGAACATCCTCTCTTCTTTCTCTTCTCACTCGGGCTTTGCTGTGGGGCTGCAGCATGGGGGGACCAGCAGGGAGGCTGTCCCTTGAGCCAAAGCCCAAAGACCTGCGGGGCTTCAGCCTAGCCCAGGCCAGAGAGAGCTCTTTTCTAACCAGAAACAAACCCTCACTAGCACATTCCAGCCCTAATCCTTGCCGCGGCAGCCTTCTGTCAAACTGGTTTCATCACCGGCTCCAGGGAACCTGCAATAACCCCACACCATTCAGCACAATTTCAGCGTTTTCCAAATACATGAAAGAGGCTACAGTGACAGCTGTAACCCCCGTCCCTGCCCCGGGAGACTGCTGTGCACAGCACGAGATGGAGAGCAGGGAATTGCACTCTCCATTCCAGAAATCTGCTGAAACATTCATGTGTATTAAAGCCGGAGACGATGTGAATGACTAATCCACTTGCATCCATCTTTCATCAGTGTTCCTCCCAGAGCTAACCAGGCTGAGGGCTCCCAAAGGTGCTGCAGCCCTGGCCAGCACCGAGCCCTAGCCAGCACCGGGCTGCTCGGCAGGGCAGGCAAGGATGGCAGGAGACACAGCTCTGGTACAAAGGCACAGCGGAGAACACATTGGCTGAGCCGGATCCACTCAAGAGATTAGCACCTGCTGGGAATGGGATTGTTTTCCAAAGGGCATTAAGTGGAATAGTCCGAGGAAAGACGGTCTCTCTGATGCTTCTCCCCACCGCCCAGATGGTGTCTGAGCCCCGCAGCAGAGCAGCCTTTGTGCGAGGGGCACGCTCGGGGGGCAGGGAAGGCTCCTGCTTTCATGTCCCGGTTATCTGCCGAGAGCCGTGGCCAGCTCGCTGTGCCGGACAGCACCTCAGCAGGGCCACTGGCACCTAGGGAACAGAGCTCAATTTTCACCTTGTCATTGCTCTTCCTGGACGTCAGAGCTCCTGTGCAATCATGCCCTTGTGTAACCGTGGGGAAACCTGTGCCGGGGAGACGTGCCATGCTCACGTGTGCCCGGCTGCTGCTCCACGTTCCCTCCTGCCAGGGGATGAGTGGGTGATGCTGACAGCTCTTTCTGGTCCTCACCCACACTGGGAGCCTCACCAAATCCACCCCACAGGGAATGTTGGCATTACCAGGGCTCAAGGGAGCCAGGCGGGGTGCGGGGATGGTCCCCAGAGGAGATGGATCCTGGGGAAGAGCTGCCTGGCTCCTCTGTCTCAGCCACTCGCCCACCAGCATCCTGGAGGAGAGACAGCCAAGCTTTACCACTTCCCACTTCAGCCCCGGCACCTCACGAGGCTGCTGTAATTCTTACATGCCACTTGAATGAAAAAGGGGAAAGGGTGGAGGTGCAGGAAGAGGAGGAAGATGTGCTCATTCTGTTTTCACTTCCTGTTAGTTCCATGAAATCTCAAATTATTCAAACCACAAGTCCTTTTTAGCAAAATCCTTGCTGACTTGAGGGCAGGAAGCACAGTAGGCAGCTGATGCAGCAAATGCAAGAGAGAGCAGTGCAGCATGAGAAGGAGACTTTGTGCTCTGCCCTGGGCTCCTCCATGCATGTTGTTGCATGAAATAATCACTGGCTGGTGCACTGGAAGCTTCTAAATGAGGTCAGTTGCTCTATTAGAAGACATTAGCTCTCCAGCAAGTTTAATACACTGGTGAGCCATACAAGTATAGGATGGAAGCACTTGCAACACTCCATGATAGCTCATTTACAGGTAGCAACACCTCATTTTCTCCATATATAACTCATATGTCACCCAGGCACTACCCAGGGCCACACACACACCCAGCGCCTACATCCCAGCCCAAACCCTGAGCCAGCTCACCACAAGTCACACACAGAGAGTAATGCCATACACTGCCACCAGATGTGCTCCCTGCACAAGACCAGTAGTGTCCCCAGTCTTCCACAGCCTCAATGGTGGCACAAACCAGAGACAGGCAAACGGGACTGGTACTGTTCAGAGAAGCAATGCAGACAGCTGTCCTGCTCCACCTGACCATGGCACTAGCTGCATTCAAACCAAACCAGCTCCATGCCAGCCTGGACCTCTTTTCTGAGCTTCGCAAAGAGCCCTTCATCCTCCAGCAGAGAAGAAAATCCTTCCACACTCCTTCAGGAAGCAGCCAGTTCCAGCAGCTCCCTTTTGAATCCTACCCCAAGAATCAAGTCATTGCATGGCTCTGCCCATAGGCACCTTGCACAGTCCCAGAGTGAACAGCTCCAGCTCCTGCTCCAAGCCCTGCCTGCTGCCAGCTTGTCAGGTTTTGGAGTATTTGATTTCACTCTTAAGAGCACCTGTCTGGCAGCGGCACAGGCAGGGAGAACCTGTCTGCTCTTTGTTCTTGGCCAGGCAGAGCACAGAGCAGGACACCTGCCTCGGTTTCCCCCTGAGCTGAGGTGCAGGGCTGTGAGCTGGGGAACTCTGGGTCCATCCTAGATTAGGAATGGGGGCTGAAAGGCTGAGCCCAGCCCTGCTCCCACCGGAGGCTCCTCATCTCCAGGGCTCATCTCCCCAAGCAGGATACTGATGCCAGGAGCTAGCTACTAATTGGATCTACTTAAATCAGCAGCTACGTCTGCAGACACAGCTGAAACACAAGCTTGAGCAGGAAGGAGGATAATGCAATAAATTCAAACAGCTCTCCCCAAGGGAATCGCACAACCCCCTGAAACTTCCCTCTTTGCAGATACAGCCCATTACCCTTCCTTGGGCCTGCTGTGCCCGTGCAGAGGCAAGCAGCAGTCGAAAAAGTAACCAGCCCAAAGCCCCCTGAAACACCAAGCTCCCCCAGCTTCCTGCTCCCAGCAGCGGAGGGAAGGCAGACCAGTTACAGCACAACATTCAAACAGTCCCTGTGGCCACGGGAGCCTCTCTGGTTAACGCTCTGAATCCCGCTCCTCCCTCCCTCCCTCGCTACCCCCGAGGCAGACAGCAGCGCTGAGTGCACTGGGTTTCCCATTAAAGAGATCCTGAGAGACAGCACTGGGCTGGTACACGTGAGCACGTGTCCGAGGAAGACACGGGCAGCTGGAGAGATGCTGGCTGCACGGAGCTGCAGCGGGCGTTCCCGCCTGCAGGCAGTCCTTCCCAGCACTGCTCAGCCCTCCGATTCTTTTTTTGCTAACTAAATTAAACATGAGGATAAAATAAGCAAAATACCTAAAAATAAAAAATATACCGAGCATTTCTACAGCACAACTAGGTCACAGCTCCCCAGCATGCGAGTTGTGGCAGCCACGGCTCAGCCCCTTGAGCCTCCTGGGTTCAAAACTGACATCTCTCTTAAAAGGCTGCTCCCGAAACCCACACCTGCTCTCCGGTAAGCCCAGCTGGAGCCATCTGCTAACGGCTCTGCCTCCCAGCAGCCCTCGGCACCCTTGTTCCGCTGGGCTGTTCTGCTGTGGCAGAGAGTAACCCTTCTCCCCACCTGACCACGATGGGTGCCAAACCCTGCCCTGAGCCTGCCCCACTGCCTCCTCCCACGGACGCACTGTGGGAGAAGCTCTCCCACGCATCTGGAATGCATGTTCCCTAACTTGAGCTCTTGGCATCTCAGCGATGATTAGGAACAGGACTTCAGAGAGATCTTGCCCCTCCAGACATCCTTCCAGGTGAGGAGCAGGGAGGAGGAAGTTTCTCTGTCCAAGGCCAGGGCAATAAAGCAAGGAATGCCCTGGCACTGATGGACTCCGCTTTCCTTTCATGCCTCCACTCTATGCGTTAATCTTTAGTGGCTCAGAACAATAGTGTTTAAGGGCAACATCCCTCCCTTGCGGGAGGGTGGAGCAGGAGAGCGGAGGGTGGAGGACAGTGGCTGCTCTCCTGCCACGGAAAGGCAGAGCCACCCACAGTGAATACCTTCGCTCTGAATCAGCAGGTAGGCCAACATCCCGGCTGCTCTGGGGTCCCCAGAGGGGACAGAGCAGCTGCCCCCAGCCCCTTCTGCTCCCACGGCAGAAGCCACCATTAATCCCTCGCCTCTCGGTTCAGCAGGTCTGCAACACTTCTACAACTGATATCCATCCCTTCCCTTCCCCCAGCTCCTCTTGGGAATGCTCCAGCTTTACAGCTAGTGGGGAAAGAGCTGCTAGAGAAATACTCCTTGTAATGTCAAGATGGGACTGTGCTTACAGCCATCAGCTGCTTGGTAAAAACCAAAGGAAATCAAACCTCAGCTTCAGCAAAGGTCTCAGAGCACTACATTACCATTCAGCTGCACCTAGTGTGTGCTGCAGGCGTGCTGCTGCTCCCGGGGGAAAACCATGTACACAAACCATACCAGAGCTCCACGGAAATCAGGCACAGCAGCCCAGACACACACAGAAAGCTGCAGCTTCCACTGGGGAAAAGGGAGCTCCCACCCACCCCTTCTGCTGCGCTGGGACAGCCCACTGCTACTGAAGCAGGGAGAGACCCCGGGCAGTGCTCCAGGGACCTGGCTCCAGCGTCAGAGAGGAGCAGGATGAGCAGGCGGAATGACATTACTGAGAGCAGCTGTGAACACAGAGCAGCAAGAAACAGTTTGTTAATTATTTCACAGGTCTTTTTTTAAATGACACTCAGCTCTTCGGATTAAAGAGCCTCAGAGTGCTTTACGAATCAGAGTTGCCAGTGGCTCCCCTGGGAGCGAAGGAAACGCTATCCCTTTTGCTCAAAGACCTCGGGGTTAAGTGGGCTGCTCTGAGCCACGGGCAGGAGTTTGGCTTTCCAGGCGCCTGCTGTAATCACAGATCTAAGGAACGTAATCAAACTGCACCACACACCGAGAGGCAGCAAGGAAAACAGGCAGGGCCCCAAAGAAGGAGAACAAGTAAAGGGGGTAAAAGAGCAAAGCTCTGAAATCAGCCTCTACATTGCTCTTGGTCTAGCGGCAGGAATGCTGCTGTGGGCCGGGCAGGAAGCTGCAGTGGAAGTCATTCCAATGGCATTTCCTGGAGAGCACTACAGAAAAGCCTCCCAGGTCGAAGGCTGGGTGAGGAGCTGCCAGGGATCTGCACGCGGAGCCCAGATCTCCAGCTGTCAGCGAGGATACAGCTACCTGGGCTGGTTGCTCCACGCAGGACAGCCTGAGCCAGGACACTGCTGGCATCTCCCACAGCCAGGGAGGAATACCCAGGACTGTGAAAGGACATGGGGAACCCCACTGGCAGGAGGACAGTATTTTTTTCACCCCATGCAGGTGATGACAATGGGGCCATCGTCTCAGCTGCAAGGGATCGAGGCTTTAAAATAATTACCGAGGACAAAGTGCAAAACAACAGTACAGCTCAGCACCACAGAGCCAGTTGCTCAAAGCCCCATCCAACCTGACCATGAACACTTCCAGGGATGGGGCAGCCACAGCTTCTCTGGGTAACCTGTGCCAGTGTCTCATAAACCTCACAGGGCAGAGAATCTTCCTAATATCCAATCTAACTCTGCCCTCTGTCAGTGGGGAGGAATTCCCCCTCATCCTGTCACTCCATGCCCTTGTCCAAAGTCCCCCTCCACCTCTGCTGGAGCCTCTTTAGGCACTGGCAGCGAGTCCTCTCTTCTCCAGGCTGAACAACCCCAATTCTCTCAGCCTGAGATGAAGCCATAGGATTCATCTCCAAGACCACAAAGCATGGCCTTGGATATGCTCAGTCACTTCCACTGAGTCAGTTCTGCTGCACGTTGACCACCACATGGAACGGATGGCTGTGATCTCAAACAGGTTTAGAAGTGCCGGGGCATCCCGTTCTGTAACACTCAGAAGAGCAGAACTCTGGCAAACCACACTCCCAGGAAATGTAGTAGTGGCAGGGACAGCTTGTGCAGGATACCTGGGACACAAGACACAAGGCCAGAAAGCATTTTCAGAGAGCTGAGAATCAAAGTCTAACTCTCAATCTGAAACCATTGAGGAGCCTGTAGCCAGAGCACAGGACGAAATCCCAGCTGTGTGCTGTCATATGACACAGGCTGAGTCATTTCCTATCACTCAGAAAAAAAATTTAAAAGATAAAAATGAGCTCGCTATATTGACATCTCCAAAGGGTTTTCCCCAAAGAGAATGGCAAGCTTCTAGTCCACTACAGGGTGACACAACACATGTCCCACCACACCAAGTCCTGTGTGCCCAAGGTCAACTGAGAACCCAGGAGCCACTGAGCCATCACAGGAAGTAGTTCAATCTCCATCAGCCTAGTACAGTTTGTTGGGATTCACATATCACAGACAGGTGCTAAAGATGCTATTTGCTTTCAGTTCTAGCCTGACACAGCCCCTTCATGGGGGTCCCCACCACATACCCCACAAAACTTGACTCTATATCCACAGATCTAACTCCAAGTTCATTCAGAAAACCCTCCTTAAATCCCACTCTGAATGTGGATTTAGCCCCGAAGAAAAAGCTGTAAAGCACTGAAGGGTCACAGCCAGGCAGGAACTACTGCTCACTTTCCTCTCTCAAACAGATTAGGCACGGTCAGTACATCTCTGCCGGCCAGGCTCTCTCCCCTTCACCCTCAGCTTCCCCCTCCTTCCTTCCCATTCACCAGATTTCTCCCTCCACAACTCCCAATCCCCACTGGCATCACCATTTCAACTTCACAGCCAGTGGGACCTGGTCCTGGTCAAAGCAACTGCCCCAGGAAAGCCTCCTTTTTGGATGTGATGGCTTGCCAAGGCAGCAGCTCTCTTCTGGCTGATTATTAAATGTTCCCCTTGGGTTGCTCTTGTTTGTTTGTTTTCCCAGTGCCAGATTGCAGAGCAGAGGGCAAACCAAGACAGAGCCAGTAAATGTGACAAAACACTTCTATGTTAACGTTATGGAGCAAGATTTACTATTTCCCCTTGCCTCAAAACTTGATTTCTCAAGAGAACTGCTACAGCCCAGCACACAGCAGCTTCCAAAGGCACCTGCACCCTGTGGCCCTCCTGTGCTGCCTTTGTTCCACTGGTGGGGAATGAAACAGAGCTTCCTACACAACTGGGCTGTGCAGCACTTGTTATGGAGTCATGCTCCTTCCTTCTTTTAGAGGGGCTTTCCAGGAAGAGAAGTGCTGCAGTGCTCCAAAACACAAACCACCTGGGCCCTGCCAAGCAGGCCTGCCAGAACTTGCATCTCTCTCACCAGGACCTGCCTGCTGCACCTCTCGGGAGTGCTTTGTTTGAATGGGACAGGCTCTAACAGCTCCAATGCACCAAAGAGACTCCCTGTGCAAACAGAGCAGCAGGAGAGGCATGGCTCCATCACAGCCAGGGCAGGGTGGCATTCCTCTTGCAGGGAGAGCTGGCAGAAAGCCAGTGGCTTTCTGCCTGCAGCTGGAATCGCGCGAGAGTGAAGGAAAGCAAAGCATCCCCGTGCACACCCCACACGAGGCACTTAGGAGCTCTTATGGCCTCTGTGCGTTGGTGTGGAGTGGCATGGCTTCCTACAGGAAGGAACATGATGAAAGCTGAGAGTGGAAGAAAGCTACAGCCAAGATGTCAAATGAGCACTCAGGGTTTGCAACAGGCTGGCAGCAGCAACACTGCCCAGCGCTGGTTTTTGGTGTGGATTCCCCACACTCTGGCCTTCACCACCCTGCCTGGCTTCCATTCAGCTCCCAGCATAGCCCAGGCAACGGCACAGCCTGGGCAGGGAAGTTAAAAGCCCGGTTCAAGGTTAGAACAAGAGAGCAAGGCGGTCCCCTGAGTGGGAAACGGCATTTTTCAAAGAGAGAGCTAGTGGGCGGGTCAGATAGAGAGGAGTCCTGGCCCTTCCACAATCTGTTGAACAAATATTTGTTCCAAACAATTAATTTAGAGACAGACACAAAAAAATTGAAGAGTCTGAATCGTGATGGTTGGGGGTGGGGAACAGAGGGAGGAGGTGTTTCATTCCCCACAAGCAGGGACCAGTGATTTTCCACCAGTGATTTAATCTAAATCCCCCAGAGAGTTCATTTACAAAAAATCAGATTGCATTATCGCCTAGGTCTCCAGGATACAGCCCAATCCGTCACTAACAGCAACAGCCACACTAGCTTGGAAACCTCAGTTTGATCACTTAATTCCAAAACTAATCTGTGGCTCTAAAAGCCAAAAGCAGAGGGAGGGGGAAGGAACTCTGTATTTGGCCAGGGCTATCTGCAGGATGAGAGAGCTAATGGGCCACATGCAGCCAGATGAAATGGCCAGCAGATCCTGGGTTATTAATCGAAACCAAGCTCCTCTCCTTGCCTGAGCAGCCCCACCCAGGCAGTGCCCTAGGGCGGTCACATTCCTGGAATTCTTTCACCCTTCCTTAACCAGCTCCCTCTCCCTGGGTGCTCCAGCTCCCCTTCTTCTCCGGAGTCCCCAGCATTGCTGGCCAGGCACAGGGAGCTGGGGAGAGCCTCCTCTCTGTGAGGAGGGTGCAGAGCACAACGTTGGGCTCAAAGGCTCCTGTCCCCTTCCCAAAATGCTGGGCTCTGCCAATGGACCATGAGCTGAAGGGGGCCGAGAAGCGTCAGCTCCCAGCAAGGAGCCAATTCCCTGCTGTTTAGATGCCAATGCCTGACAGCGTGAACTCTTTCCAGTGGGAACCGGTAAAGGTTACAGCAGCAGGGAATCACTAAGATGCAGAAGCCAAATGAAAACTCAGACATCTGTAGGTCATATACCTCCCGCCGGCAGTTTCAGGCTGCACGGCACAGCCGGACCCGGCATTTCAAGAATGCTTCCTGAAGAAATGCTTATTCATGTTAATACCTCACCACTGAGAGCTCCCAGGGTTTGCTGCTGGGGCAGCTGGGAGCACTGCTCCCTGCCAAGGGAAAAGCAGCTGCAGGCTTAGCAGCTCCCCAGCACAGAGGTTGCCTCCACCTCGGCCTTGGCTCCCACCGCACCAGCTCAGACAGTCCCAGAAGCCCACCCACCCATCAGGATCTGCTGTGAGATCCACTTCGCCATGAGCAAGGCAAGTGGTGTTTCCAGAATGAAGAAGTAGCTATTACCTCGGCAAACCACCAGCCAGCCCACCACAACACCGCCTTGGAGAGGAGGAAGCTCCACTCCCTGCTGTTAATGATGCCGGGAATGTGCCCCATAGCCAGGGCTCTGCTTGAAGAACAAGCTTGGCTGACATTAACTTTCCAAAGGCTCTTGGAAAAACAGGTCTTTTACATAACATCCAGGGAGAAGGAGAAAAAGCAGGGATGGAGAGCGACATATCGAAGCACAAACTGTGTCAACACGGTGGGGTGACCCTCTTGCGATGGTGTTAAAAGTACAGAAGACAAGACTACACACCCCTTTATCCTCCCTGCAAGGGGCAGGACAAACTCTAGCACAAACATTGCAGGGAGCTGTGCTCCGGTTTGACCGGCCCCACTGCCAGCCTGGAGCGAGGGAGGGCATGGGCAGCCACCCACACCACAGAGAGGTGTCCTTACCCATCCGCCATTCTCCTGGATCCAGGGATCTAAGTGGTCGGTCAAGTACGTGGTCATCCAAGACACGATGCGTTTCACCAACACCCGCATCTCCTTAACAACGCTCTCCACGCACAAGGCTCCTCCGAAGGAGAAGAAAGCCACGATGCGGCCCCAGTTCACTCCATCGCGGAACAGTTCGTTCACTACCTGCTCAAAGCTCTGATACGCCGTGCTGGGAGTGATGTGGAGCTGGGAAGTGAGGTCGCTGAACGCCCGCCGGTACCTCAGCTCAAACTCATCCCCCGCCTCTCTCAGCGCCTGCCTCACGTCGGCTGCTCGACGGATCTCATGGACTTCGAGGCTGCTCTGGTGCACGGTGGCTCCGTTCACTATGTGGCTGGTGGCCGCGTGCCAGGAGGGGCTCCCGTTGAGGACGCCGTCAATCTCGTCCTCCTCCCCTGCAAAGTCAGTCCTGTTCTCATCCTCCTCCTCCAGCTGACTCCAGCTGTATCCTTTCTGCGAGAGCTTGTAGGAAACAAAGTCAATCACTAACTCCCGGTTACTGCTGTACATTTTCACACCTGGGACGCCCTCAATGAGTCCATGGTCCGGAGCACAAGCAGATCAGCACTTAGCAGGTCCCGACTCCACTCCTCTTCCTCACGACCGATGGAAACATCTGACCTTAGCACAGAGGAGGAGAGAGGCACCGAAACGGTTAATGCCACAGCTCTTAGATGCACCCGCGCCATTACCACCGATAGCTTATCGTTATACTGAGATCACCCCGCAGCTCTGTGCCGAGGCTCAGGGCCACCAGATTGAAGCTGCAGGGACAACCGACCACAACACCCCCTTCCCAAGGAACCAGCCTCGAGCCCCGGGGACCCCCAGGCTCGCTCCGAGCAGACCCCAGATCTCACCGGGTGCGGGTTGCGCCTGCCAAGCCGGCTACGGGCCGGGGCGGAGGCGGTTCTTGTTCTGCTGGAGCTTCGGGTCGGCCCGGAACGCGACAGCACCGCCCCCGCGTCGCCCCGCCCGTTAAAGGGCCCGGCGCCCCCGCCCCCTCCGTCGGCGTTACCCAACGGCTACAGCGACGGCAGCGGGCGGGCAGCGCTACCCGAGGATCACGGCAGCCCCAGGGGGGCCCGGTTTGACGGTAACCGCAGCCCCCGCCGCCCCGAAACCCCTCGCTCCCCGCAGGCGGAGAGGATAAACCGCTGAAACCGGCGAGCTCTCGTCACCGGTGGAGCCGCCGCACGGCCCTGCG
>VWZV01010119.1:319562-378446 GCA_013397155.1 Irena cyanogastra | reverse complement strand
GACTGCGCGGGGGCACGGTGCGCACGCGCCGTGCTGGCTAAACCGGTGCGCAGGCGCGAAGGTGCCGGGCGGAAGGCGGAGCTCTGGCGCCCTCTGCCGGCCGCAGTGGGCTCAACTCGGGCCTCCGCTCTCACCGCGCCCTGCGGGCTCGGCCTTGCCGCTGACACGGCCGCCGTCCCCTCTCAGCAGTCCGGGACTAACGTGGGGTGTTTTGTATCTCCAGAGTGCTCAGGGAGCCCGTGGTGGGGCTGTGGGGGGAGGTTTATGCAGGCACTGCCGGAGCAGTAAAAGCGACTTTGGCAGCCAGTGCCTGCCCCGCCGTTAACAGCTGGCTACCCCTCCCTCTCCAAGGCCGCAGGAAAGATTATGCAGCACCTGGGGTCGATAACGCCACTGCGAAAAGGGCACTTTGTCCTCACATCATCGAGAAACCTGGCCGGGCTTGCCAGGCAGTGGAAGCCGCCTTCCCCGGGCCCAGCAGTCAGAAGGGCTGATCTGCTGAGGAGCAGCGGGTGGAAGCCGGGCAGCCACAGGTACTAGAGCGCGGCTCCGGTACGCTCCTGCCCAGCCCCGCGGCCATACTGGCTGACAGTAGCCCCAGGGTCGCGCCTACCAGCCGCTGATAGGCCGCCCAGAACGACACTCAATGCGCCGCCTTTTCTCATTGGTTTAATGCGTCCCGCAGTGCTTTATGCGAGTTGTGGTTCGGTTTTCGCCCAGTTATTGTGGCACTGTGCGAGCATGTACTACATTTCCCGTCAGGCTTTGCAGGGCGAGCGCAACTGCGTTGCTCGTGGACTGCTTATCCGGGTCCTCATGCGGTTCAGCCAATCAACGCGCGCCAAGGGCGTGCGCCAGGCGCTGATTGGTGGATTCGGACGGCCGAGCCCTGTTTGAAATCCGTTAACGGCGGCGGCAGAGGCGCCGCGCGGAGTGGCGGCGGCGCTGCTGAGGGGAGTGCGGTGGTACCGGCCGGACACCCCCGGCCTCGCCCCTCTTTCCCCGACCCGCAACCCTTCCCCAAGTCCGGTCGTTCGCTCTGGCCGTGGCGACGCCACTGTCCCTCGGGCCTACTCTGAGCCTAGGTATCGGTAATGGGGCCGAGGGCTCGGCTGGGAGGCGGTGGCGGAAGGCAGCTCCGGCCGCTCAGCCTGTGGCCACTATCGCGGCGCCCGGCGGGCGGGCTCGTAGTGGAGTCCCGGGGACTGATTGCGAGCCTCTCGTTCCCCGGGGAAGCCGAGCCCAGAGCCGCCGTGGCGGGGGGTCCCGCACCCCCGGTGGGATCGCGGTGCTGGAGCGCCGGGCGTGTGCCTTACGGTGGGGTGGGTGCCTCGACAGTGAAATAAAGCTCTAAGTCTTTCAACAATCACGGAATTTGATGAAACAGTGTATTTCACGACGGAAAGGTCTGTAACTTCTTCGCAGTCCAAATCCTGCTTCCCAGGGAAACGGTGGAAGCAAACGAGGCAAAACCTGGCCTAAGTAACAGAAAAAACATTAGGGGAGCTATTTTTATGCGGAGCTTTTTTTAAGCTGGAGGACCTTCAACTTAATGTAATAATTAGTTGCGGTTATGCTAGCTAAAAATAATTTTATTTTCGTTGAACATCTATTCTTAGAATGTCCCATCTTCATGTCTTCTGAAACTTGTGGGATCTTTTTTAGGGAGCACGAGATGTCAGGGCTGTTTATTTTTGGGAATGGGGGCGGGTCTGGGCCGTTAGCAGAGCAAAGGCTGTGCCAGCACTTCGCCCTTGCCTTGGCTGCCGGTCGGGGTGGTCTGTGGAGCTTTCAGCAGGCTCAGCTCTCACCTGGGGGGAGTTAAAGGCTTTGTCTCCCAGTCCGAGCATTAAACGATGGAACAGCAGCGTTCTGGGGGATGGTGAATCCATCGTTGATTTTGTGAAAAGATTTTTTTTTGCAGAAAAGCCCAGCTGAACTTTGGGTAAGGGGCATGAGAGAGGCAGGAGAAGCTGTAGATCCAGAGTGTGTTGGAAGTACTGCCCAGGGAAGAGCAAGGATGAAGGGTGACTTTCTGAGGCTGTCAGCATCATGGAGAGAGAGTTCAAGTGATGGCTTTGTGGTGGGATGGTTCTCACCAGGCTCTTGTGACAGGACTGTAGCTTCAGAGAGGCAATTGCATTCCTTTCC
This sequence comes from Irena cyanogastra, assembly GCA_013397155.1. Lineage (NCBI taxonomy): Eukaryota > Metazoa > Chordata > Aves > Passeriformes > Irenidae > Irena > Irena cyanogastra. The sequence goes on along the minus strand of VWZV01010119.1, from coordinate 376,295 downwards.
AGTGCTCCAACTTATGTGCTAACCCCTGAAAAGCATCTAGGAACTTTGGATTATTATTCCAATAAAAAGAACAGAGAACTCTGGGTTGCAGGACAATGAAGAAGCTGCCAGGCTGAATTAAAGCTGCCTGGTTAGTGCTGCATCTTGTGCAGCTGGTGTGGAAGCCCAGCAGAAGGCACTGGAATTGCTGGAGAACGTTCCCATGCAGCTGCCTCAGCCTTGGGGAAGCTTCTCTTGCTTATTCCTGGTTGCTTGTCTTGGGTTCTGAGGCATGTGGATCAGCTGGCTTTGTGTTTACCTGCTGATGTAACTTAGAATAGCCTCTTGTGTGTCTGTTGTTGTTTATTGTGCTTTCTGATCCTGTTAGTTTGCCATAAATGACATCTAGGGCTTGTGAAGCTCCGGTGGTGTGTTGTGATAAGGCATCATCTCCAGCTCCCCAGAGCCTTATCTACATTGCAAGGTGGCAAGAAAGAGCAGATCTCTCTGCCTTCCTCAGGATCCAGACTGGTTTGGGTTGGAAGGAACTTTAAAGCTCATCTTGTTCTGACCCTTCATCACCATTCTGGGCAGAGACACCTTCCACTGGACCAGCCCTGTGCAACCTGGCCTTCAACACTTCCAGGGATGCTTCTCTGGGCAACCCTTGCCAGAGCCTTACCACCCTTACAGGGAAGAATTTCTCCCTAATTTCCAATCTAAATATTTTTTATTTTGAAGCCGTCCCCACTTGTCCTATCACAACCTTTCTGTGTCCCTATCCTGTCCTTGCTACTCTCCGACACTCCTCCATTCTCTTTCCCTCTGTCCTTGATTTCTCATCTTGGAATGCTGCATCCTATCTCCAACACCATGGCCTGAATGGCTGGGAGGCTTCTTTGTCCAGGCAGATTGTGCTGTTGGCAAAAATTCACAACGACATTGAGACAAAGACGCTGAACGTATCTGTGATGGAATTGTGTCAGTATTTTAAAGCTAATTTGGATTAGAGCGAGGTGTGAAGTTATTCCAAAATACCTATTGCACTTGCTGTTGGATCAGTCTTATTCTGGGCCAGGAATGCTTGTTCCAATTTAGTGTAATCCTTTTTCAAAGCTAACTAATCTGAACCGTGCCAAGGCACTCTTCTGGAACGTGCCAAAGTGTAGTCACTCAAAAGAAACCTGATGTCCAGAGGAGCCCACTGCCTATTCCTCCCTGTGGATATGGCTGTGCTGCTCTGGAGGCACATTTAGGTCAGTGTGAGAGAAGACCTAGAAAGAAAATGAAGGTTTTAATTAAATAGTCACATTATAGAAGGAATTTGGGGTGTTTTTGGAAGCGAGAAGATCCTCCTTTCCTGCCTCAGCAGCTCTGCAAACCAGGTGAAAGCTGATCTGCAGAACGAGGGGTGAGGGTTCCCCGGCTGGCTCACTGCAGACACCCGTGTCGACACAGGAGGTGATGGATGTGGGAGAGAGCAGGGTCATGCTTTAAATCCACGCCGAGCTGTGTAGGATTACAGCCTGCCTGTAATCACGCCTGGGGAAATGCACGAGGTGCCTGCTAATTAGGGAACGTCCCTATTAATGAGGGAAGATTTCCACGCCTCCTTTCCGGTGGATGAATGCTGCAGTGGAGAGAAAGAATTTTGGATTGAGATAAATGTGGTTGTGCTGTCAAAATCACGCCCGGGTGTTTCAAAATGCCTGCAGGGAGTGGGCAGCGGGTGTCGGGCTGTGCTTGGCAGAGCCTGTTGGGATTGCAGATGCCTGCGGTGGGCACAGGAGCGATAAATCACCGGAGCATTCCTGGCTGATGCCTGTCCTAGCCCCAGCCGGTGGGTGGAGGAGCAGGATGCCTCTCAGTGAGCTGCTGCTTCACCGTCAGGAGGATATGTAGGGATTTGAAAAGCAGATGCCATGAGTTCATCTGACTGAAATGGACTTTCTGGAGTTCAGTCACAATAACTTTTATATCCCTGTTGTCTCTTTCAAGAAACAGGGTATGAAACTGAGGCAGTGATACAATTCTTTTCCTTTCCTGACTATTCTGTCTGGGATAGAGGGGAGACAGAGGGGGTCGGCAGTGAGCTCTGTGATGAGAGTGGTGACATTATGGACTCTACTCAGTAAAAAGCTGCAAACTACAGCAATGTAGCAGTGGGCACAAGTAGCTGTGAAACATGATGCCCAGAGCTCTGACTCTGACTGGAGAGGGTGAGGGGAGAATGCAGATGACGCATTTGATTTTTAAAAAAAAGTCTAAAGTGTTGACAGAAATTCTATCTTGATTAAGGGCAGTAGGAAAGCATTTGATTCCAGCCATGTCTCGAGCTCAGTTACAGTTGGTTTTGGCTCTAATTCTTCTGTTTGCCTTCTTTGGGCCCTACCTTGACATCTTCCCAGCCTTGTAGCTGGTGCTTCTCTAATGACATTCTTGCTTTTAACTATCACAGCTCTGCTCTGGGGAGTTGGAGACTTCTCAGTGCACCCATTCTCGGGGGCCAGTGCTTGTGACCAGCATGGTACCCCCTAAACACTGCTTTGCTTCACTCTTGACCATTTTCTTATTTATTGAGGAACACCATCTGGGTTTTGAATTCTGTGTGGTCTGCCTAGACAGATGGTTTAGGGCTGAGGCTCTGTGGTTAGGAATATGCTGCTTTGGAATTGCTTAGGTTCATAAAAGCAAAGTTCAGGTGATTTCCTTGGGGAGCATTTTGTAACATCCTCATGGACTCTGCCTCACAGCTGTTTGAGGCATCACAAAAGCACCTTTGCAATAAGGTTTTGTGTAATTTCAGGGTTTATAACTTTGTCACTGGCTTTATTCCTGTTCCATTGAGTTGAATATCACCTGTTGACACAGGGACTCCTCTTGCTGTCAGTGCTTCATTAATTAACTGCAGGGACTGTTTGACATGGGTCACAGTGCTCAGTTTGTTTATAGCCTGGCCAGCCTTGGGCTAGTGCTAAGGAATGCAAGAGGGCCTGACACTGCCCTCCTTCTGACTGTTTGCCCACTAACAATGTTCTACAGAACCCTCTTCCTCCTTTGAAAAGCAATTTGTTATATAGAAGAGCACCTTTGTCATTAGTTCTTGTTTGTGGCCCTTCAGAGAGAGAGGCTGTGCATTGCAGTGCTCTGGAGTGAATTTCATCAGATCTGTAAATCCTGTAAGGGCAAGAACTCTTCTTTGTGCGTGGTGAGGGAAGGAAGTGCAAATCAACTGCTCTCTGGAAAAGCTTTATACTTTACTCCTTAAAAAATACAATTCTAGCACCTACAGGTACCAAAAAAATCCTGGCAAACTTGATCTTTCTGATAGTTTTGAACCTGCAACCTTTCAAGAGTGGTGAATTATCCTTAGCTTTGCAGATCAGCAGTAGAATAAAGATCTGCCTTGCTCATGAGGAATTCTGCCCAAAGGTGTGAAGTGCAAGAAGGGGGGATGTACCAAAGGTGGGGGATGATTCCACTGATACCCTGTTGTTGTCTAAAGGGCTGTAGCAGTGCAGGCAGAGGACTCTTGGGGACAGTGTGACTGTGAAGATGTCTAAGCCAGAATCCCGTTATTCTTTTGATGTCCCGAACATCTGCATCAATTTTGCAAATCTGAATGAGGATGATGTGCACAATGCAGACTCCTGGTTTGGTAAGTTGCTTTTAACTCCTTGAGTTGTTTCTTCGTTGGATGACACCTTGGTGTGATCTTCGTTTTGGGCCTGGCTTCTGTGCCAATCAATCATGATGTTAACTGCATTATTCGTCATGCATGGGGTTTCTTTTGTTCTGTTTTTTTGTATTTAAGTTTTATAATCTGTAACTTTGTTAACCTCATAATGATACTCCTGAGTACTCCACACTGTTAACAATTCCTAACAGTGTGTATAGTGAAAGTCTTTCTCTCTTACAGACCAAAAAGCCAATCTGGAGAATGTCCCTCCTGCAGAAAATCTGGCAAAGGTCTCACACTGCAGCCCTGCTTTTTCAAAGCCTGATGTTATTCTGTCTTCTGTCCCACCACAAGAAGTAGCGATGGGTAAGCTGGCATGGTGTGGCAGGGAGGGAATAAATTTTACCTGCTTTTCACTGGCAAAATGGAAAGGCTTCTGTCTGGCTTTTGTGGGGCCATGCCCATAAACTCTTACCTGCAAGGTCTCCTGTGGTTTTACTTGTTGTTGCTCTGTGTATGTATATGTAGATGAGCTGACACTTGCCCCTTTCTCAGGTGAAAGCGATGGTGAAGCAGAATGTGCCCAGGGCAACACGGTCCCTCAGAATATTGTTGGGTCCCTGGCAACCTGGAGAGCTGCTGCCCCTGCAGAAGCTCCTCAGAGGTGAAATATTTGTGTTCAGTTTGTATAATGATTTATGATGGTGTAACTAAGCAGGTCCTTGGTTTCAGGATCTGCAGTTCTAAGCTGTTCTTGGGGCATCCTGTGGGGCTGGAGTTTTCCAACATGGAGATCGTGCATTGGGACACCTGATCTGCTGGCTAAGCTGGAGGGGCAGTCTCTAGGGTGGAAATGTAATGCAGTGTCTCACATACTTGTCAAATGAGACTCGGCAGCACCAGGAGCTTCTGGAATGTGAGGATATCTGAAACTGAGGTGGCTTATAAAGTTTCTTTGTTTATATCTGCCTGACTCGGGCAGAACTCATTCTTGATATGAATGCAAGGGGTTCTGCATGCTCATATATAGCAAAGAATATTTAGTTTATGTATTGTTGAACTTTAATAAATCATGCTGTGTTTGGATTGTTGTGTTAAACACAGTTTGTGTGGTGGAGTTAGGGGATGCACTGACATAAAAAGTGTTATCCAGGTCAGGTGTCTCCTCAGAGCTGTGGGAAAACTGACCTCTGCTTTCTGTTCTACTCTAGACCGGGCAGGAGACTGGCTGCAAAGCAGGGGAAGACCCAGCAGCGCAAGCAGCCAGGCAGAATCAAAGCAGAGAGAGTTGCTAATGCCCTGGATAATAAGGAAGATGTTCCACCCTTGAAGAAAATGAGACTGTATGTCATCCAAGTCCTTCTGTTTAGGGCTGGGAAAAGGGATACAAGTATTTCTTTGGAAAGGGCTTCCACCTGTCTGAGAAGGTTCTTACAGGAAGGTTAGGAGGTGGTTGCTGATACTGATTTCATGAACAAGAAATGGCTATAAATGCTGAAGGAATTGCTCTGTTTGGAGGTAGAGATGTAAATGAAATAAGTGTGGGCTTCTTCACCTTCTTACTTCTTACTCACTGTCTGTCAGTTATTTTTAAATTTGTCTGAACTTATCCATCCAGAAGTCATCAGGCAGTCATTAGCTATGACAGAATCACAGCTGAAATATTTCTCTAATTAACTTAACCACTAAAGTATCATATGGTGATAAGCTTGAGGTCAGGAAATTGAAGTGTGATCTTTGAAACACCACTATCTTGATGATCTACAATGTACCTCCCTTCTCCAGAAAAATTCCAAAAACTCAGTAATTCATCTTCCCTTCTGCAGCCTTAGAGTACCAGGGAAAGCTGGAAGGTCTATTCCTGGGCCTGGGGTGAGGTAAGGCCAGCCTGGCATACCTTAGACCCCACCAGGTGTTGGGATGTTATGCATGGTGGCGAGAGCTGCAGGTGGTGATTTATTTAGAGCACAGTTAATTCAAGGGGTTTGCCCTAACAACTTTTTCTCTTAGTTCTGGTAGCAGAGAGAAGGCGACAGAAGCATCCACAAAGAGTGAGCCCCTGCAGGATCCTGACCTGTCCCCAGGGAGAGGGAAAAGCAAACAGACCATGCCCTCCACGCCAACAATGTTGAAGTATGTGGCTTTCTTGTGACTTGTGTGCTGATCACAGTTGATTTAGGTGACAGTCCTGGCTGAGTGTTTTCAGCTTCATCTTAGCATGTGATGGTATCACATTTAGTAAACACTGGGTCAAGGCAGCAATATTAGGATGAAATGTACTTCACCAGCTGAACCTGTGCACAGGAAAGCTTTTGCTCTTCTTTTGAGGAAAGAGTTGGTTTTCCTAATGGATTGAGAATGCACTCAGTAAATGGGTCTGCAGAACAGCAGCTAGCTGTGAGATTTCTTGAACAAACAAAACCCAAGCAGATCTCTTCTAAAGAGGATGCTTTTATAACCAGTGATGGTCCTGCAGTGAGGCTGGAGATAAGCATGTTCCTTGCACGAACATCATGCTAACAACCAGGGAAGCTGAAAGGCATATCTTGGTTTTTAATGTGCTTATGCAGGAGGACCAAACCTTCTAGCAAGCTGAAGAGTACGGAGGAGCAGGAGCTGGAAAAGATGCAGCAGTTGCAGCAGGAGGTTGTGGAGCTGCGGAAGAAGAACGAGGAGTCTCTGAAAGCAGCTATTGCTGGAGCAGGTGGGCTCTGCCTGAATTGCTGAATGAAGCTGCTTTGGGCTCAGCTGGAGTGTGCTGCACAGAGCTGTGCAAGTACCTTTGAAAACAAGCATTTCAGACTTTGCAATAAATATTAGGAGCCATTTAATGTAGATCAGCCCCTAAACTGCCTGGAAACAGGTGGGTTTGGGTTATGTCGTGTTTTGAAATGTTAAAGATGAGTTCTCTAAAAATTTACCTAGTTGTTAGAAATTAAATGCTTTTTTTATTTCCACAAATCCTACCCCACAGCAAAAGGCTTCCAGTCCTTACATGTTCTTTTTCTCTAGGACAACCCATGAAAAAACCTGTTGGTCAAGTAACAAAGCCAATTGATTTCCACTTCTGTACGGAGAACAGAATTAAACAGAATGCAGAAAGCCAGCCTGGGAATGAGTACAAGGAGCTGGATTTTGCAGCAGTCCTGAGGAAGCATCCCCCTTCTCCGGTGAGAGCCACAGTTTTGCCAGCACTCAGCTCCCTGATTCTTGCCATCACCTCCCTGCTGCTTGTGCAATGCTCAGGCTGATACCCACAGAGAGGTTACCACAGGAGAGGCAGGTGTTGTGTAAATGTGACTGCAAACTTCCTGTGTGTCTGTGTTGCCGCAAGACTCCAAAGAAACCTTGTGGAAAAAGGAGCTCTTTAATGTCAGATCTTCCAGTTGTTCCACTTTGTGCTTTAATCTGCTCAATACAGTTTCCCAATATAACTTGTGAATGTTCAGACTGTTAACACTTGTGCTTAACATTAAGTGTTACCTTCTTTGCAGTGAGAGGAAGGGACAGATACTGTGTGTCAGGGGGGAAAGGAAATGTCATCAAAGCCTCCTGGCCACGCTGACTGTGGTTTTCTGTCTCCAGTTGCGAATGCCAAAGGGACCCACTGTCCCAAAACCTTTCAACCTGTCCCAGGGAAACAAAAGAAAACTTGAAGAAGCCACAACGGAGTATGTGTCCTTTGCTGAGCAGGTAGAAGCATTCCAAAAACGCACGCCTCCTCGTTACCATTTGAGGAGCAGGAAATCTGAGGAAGGTGAGTTGTCTTGGCTGTGTCCACAGACATAGTGGTAGAGCAAGAGATGCTTTGACTACTCTGAGCAAATGGCCTGTGTCTGTTGCAGGCCTTGCCATTAACTGCTGGTCTCTGTGACTTGAATTTGTAGGCTCAGTTTCAAAAAAGCCGGTGAAGGCTCGGCTCACACACCCCAAAACACCAGTGCTGCGCACAAAGCAGCGCTTGAGACCTGTCACCTGCAAAACTGCTGCAGAGTTAGAAGCAGAGGAAGTAGAGAAAATTCAACAGTAAGTAAGGGCTTACTCTAGTCCTCCAGGGGATGATTGTACCACACTGGAAATATTTTTCAGGTATCAAGATGTCACTTCTCTGGAATGCCCTTTTTGTGTAAAAGAATGAGTAGCATACACCATTGAGATTCCTTAGGTTGTTCATAATTCTTTAGCTCTGATTGTAGGAAAGTGAAATATAAACAATTCATTTTGGACAAAGTGCTCTTAGGAGAGCTGATCTTGGGTTGAGTACAGCTTATGATGAGTAAAGCAAACCCAATATAGCAATGCAGCCTGCATGCACTTCAAAACTTGCCTGTAGGCAAAGGTTTGGATTTCTAGGAAAATAATCCATAAGATTTTCCTTATTAATCTTGCTGTTTTGAAGGCAAAGGAAGAATTGCTAATTAGAGCTGCACACTAACATACAGTGTACAATTGGTGACTGTCTGCATTGTTCCTGCATAGGTACAAGTTCAAAGCACGAGAAGTCAATCACAAAATCTTTGAGGGTGGACCACTCCTGCCCAAGAAACCCCCTGTGAAGGAGCTCACCCAACCCATCGGCTTTCAGCTGGAAATAGAAAAAAGGATTCAGGAGCGTGAGAGTAAGAAGCAGCAGGAGGAGGAGCGCTTCGAATTCCATTCCAGGCCATGTCCCACAAAAATCCTGGAAGATGTTGTGGGTAGAAGTTTGATAATACCCAGGCTTGGGAATCGGTGGCAATGAGCTTAAAAATGTTTGTAGCTATGTTGCATTATGTGTTTAATGATCATAGTAAACAGTGTCTGTCATTAGGTAAGAACCGCAGTAGGTACATCCTGTGCTGTCAGATTGTCTCTCTGAGGTGTTTTCTTGGCACTTGGCCTTGGGTAACTCCTTACTGGCTTTCTGAACAGGGTGTTCCAGAGAAGAAAGCACTTCCTGTTACAGTCCCCAAGTCTCCAGCCTTTACCTTGAGAAGCAGAACCCGCGTGTCTGGCAGAGAGGAAGAAAAGGTAACAGTTGTGATGAGGCTGGAGCCAGGCCCACTTCTCACTGCGGTGCCTGTAGTGCCTCTGGATGGGGAGGGATGCTGTGGGGCTGGAAGCCCCTTCCTTCCCTCCTGTGAGCAGTTCCTCCAGTAGTTACCTTTGACTGTGCCATTCACTTGAAACAATCTGGTTATTCCTACTCATTTTACAGAAACTGAATTCTCATTAAAAATGAAATAATTTCAATGCTAGGGCACTGATGAGGGTTTCTGATGTGTTGCAGCTATGAATGAGGAAAGTGAACTGCTTAGATTTCTCATCCTTCCATATTTTGTGACTGAAGGCAGATATTACACTTGACCTTTCTTCTCCCTGAGGTGGGGAGCAGGATTCTGAAAGCTTCACATCCTTCTTGTCAAGAGGATATTAAATAATTATAGTCTAATTTGAATGAGTACTAGAATTGAGAGTGGTTTCAAAAAGGGAAGAGTTGGGCCTGTGGTTCAGGATGTCAGTAAATTGATACTTCTTGGATTCCTAATTTTTGCAGTGTCCACTGTTTGTGTGACCCTGCTGTGCCCCATATTAAAGGAGCTCATTCAAAGCTCTTTGTGGCTTTGCTTGGCAGGAGTTGAAGCATATACAAAAGTAAAAAATCAGTTCCTAATGCTAATATCCCTGTAGGAGAAAGAGGCGATGGCTGTGATCAAAGCTAATCCTATGCCACATTATGGAGTGCCCTTCAAACCCAAAATGCCAGAGCAGAGGCACGTGGAAGTTTGTCCCTTCTCTTTTGATGCCCGGGACAGAGAGCGGCAAATACAAAAAGAGAAAAAAATAGAAGAACTACAGAAGGAAGAGGTAAGAATTAAAAACTACCTTGGATTCTACTCCTTCAGTAAAAAGAGTGTGACAAGATTTGCTGTTGTCTATTAAACCTCCAATGAAAGGACAAGAAATATTTTGAGTTGTTTATTTCAGGTGCCAAAGTTCAAAGCGCTGCCTCTGCCTTACTTTGATGAAGTTAAACTGCCGGAAAAGAAGGTCAAAACCCCAACTCAGCCTGAGCCATTCCATCTGCAGGTGGATGAACGGGGAGCTGCCAAGCTCCAGAGCTGGAAACAGCAGGTAGGATGAGAAGGATAATGGGAATGACTAGGCTTAAATCAGCTGGTGGAGTTGTGGTTGGCTAGAGAAACTGTCCTCCTTGAATTGAATCAGTAGCTGAGTTGGAGCAAGGAATTTTTCTGTACTTGGCATGAGGCTCGTGCTATGGGTTAAAGATTGGTCAATGTTTTGTTTTTATTTTTCTCACTTTATGGTAAATGATGGGATTTCCCACAACTGTATGAACAGTTGTGGGGTGTTTTCTAAGTGGCAGCTCTGAGTAGCTGGATCCCTTTGCTGACTGTCTCCAGGAATTTATTGACACATAAATAATATACTGCTTTTCTCATGTGAAGTCTGCAGTGGACACCTGAAGCTTTCTTCAGGCTATTTTTAACAAAGCAACTACCAGGCAACAAGTGACACCACTTTTTGGATTTAATATAATTTTCTATAGAAATTATTTGACTAAGTCAGCATGGCTTTTCCAGTGTAGGGAGTGCTGGAGTCTGGGTCAGGGGGAGATGGTCTTTTTCTGCCTGGCGCTTGATGTGTTCTCTTCTCTTGCAGCTTAAAGAAGACATGAAAAGGCAGAAAGAGGCAGCATGTTTTAAAGCTCGTCCCAACACAGTGATGTACCAGGAGCCTTTTGTGCCCAAAAAGGAACATAAGATGCTATCAGGTAGAGTTGCAAGTACTTGCTACATGGGCTTGGCTGATAGCTCAGAACTGATGCAATTAAGTGATGTTTTTTCTGGCTGTTGTCTCTTCTTCATCAGCACAGCCAATAGTGCCTTGCATTTAATCAACTAATTGCCTAACAGCTTGTGTCCCCTGGGAGCAGAGGGATTTCCTCTCCACCCCCTGTCCTGCTCCAGCATGGCAGCTGTATTTAGAAGCTCTGCTGCAATTGGCAGATGATTGATGTGTGCCAGCTCAGGATAAGAGTACTGAGAATGTGAGGAGCTCCCTGCAGAGACAGCTGGCATTTCTGCAGTGCTGTCACTCTTTCCCTCCCGTTTCTAATGAGATGAAGGCATCTACTGCTTGGGTAGGCCGAGATTTGTAGAGCATAAAACCAGCCAAAAGCATGTTTGTACTAACAATTGTGTGCTTGCTCCCTCCCATGAGAACACCCATGACGGGGTGACGTCTGCATTAACACTGCTCACGTCTGGGAGTAAAGTTTTCTCTTTTCCTGAAGCCTGGAGGTATCTCCTAACCACCCTTGCCAAGAGGAAGCTCTCCAAAGGGAGGCTTCCACTGACATTAGTGTTGCTCTGCTTTACCTGACTGTCTTTGAACCAATGTTATCTCCTCTATTTCTAAACTTAGAGAGCCTTTCTGGTTCTGTAGTTCCTGAAAGCTTTGAGCTGGCAACAGAAAGAAGAGCAAAAGAACGGCAAGAATTTGAAAAGCGATTGGCAGACGCAGAAGCCTTAAGGGAGAGGTATGAGGAGCAGATCAGGCAGCAACAAGAGGAGCATGAAAAGGAAGAAGTTGCTAAGCTAAGACAAGAAATGGTAAGTGAGCTGTTTTGAGCAAGGGCTGTAAAGTAACCCAAAGGAATGTGGGAATATCCTTATGGAGCTAATGTCACAGTTGAGCTGTGCTAAAACTGCCTTTTCAAGGTTCCCTTTTGCAAATTGATGACTCACTTACTTCACAACTGGCTTAAAAAAACCAAACCTCCAAAACTATGCGAACAAAGAAGGCAGCTGTGCTGAGATAGCTGGGTTTTGAAGCTGCACATGTGTAGTTATCAAAGCAGAATGATGTTAGTAAAACCCACAACCCCAACATGTGCTGTGCGTTTTCCCACTACCTCACTCCGGTGCCCAGGGTGGTGTGGTGGTCTCAGATAGATGCCTGCCTTCACCTCATCCACAGCTCACCTGCAAATTTCAGCTTCATCATAACTGCAACTATTTGCTTTGTTTTGCCCTTGCTTACATTTACTTTTCCGCAGGTTCACAAGGCAAACCCAATACGCAAATACCGCAGCCTAGAAGTGAAGCCCAGTCATCAACCACTGACTATGCCAAAGTCTCCCAACTTCTCAGACAGATTCCGATGCTGATGAGCATCCACATGATAACTGGAGGGAGATCCCATCCCTCTCCACTCCCTTGGTAGGAGAGAGGGAGCAATTGTTTTTCTATGACTGCTCAGTCTGAACTCCTATGCTTGGTTTCATTGTACAGAGTAGTTAAACTCTACCTGAGCCCATGGTATTTCCAGCAGTGCCTCCTGGCCTTGCTGTGTATCCAGACCCAATCTTATCTAGAGACTAAACCAAGTTTTGATATTGCATACAGATATTGTGTACCGAACTAAATAAAATTTCCTAATCTGCTCACTGTCTCTGGCTAGTGGGCTGAAGCCCTTTCCTGCAGAAGAGTTTTTGATAAAGACTGGCCACACAGATGTGTGCATCTGGCAGAGCTGTCTTGTGTTTTTACACTAAGTGCTATTTTCAAGTGTCTGTTTTTTAGCCTTTTAGTCTACATTCAGCTTGAATTGTGTTAAGTGATGTTCCTTCAAGCCAGTGTAGCGCGGGTCTGGCCTTCCTTGTTGATGTTTAGATGACCACAAATATAAATCTTGCCCACGCCTAAAAGTAGCTCTTTGTGTATGTTAGAGTATTAAACCATCTTGCTGTTTTATAGCTGAAGCCCTTCTATTTGGGGAGCCATTTATCTGGCAAGTGACTTGCTGTGAGCTGCTGCTCCAACTCCTGCCAGTGCAGATCTTTTGGCTACAGAGCCATCAGCATCTCTGGCTAGTTTGGGCAGCAAGCAGAGCTAAATATAGCCCAAGTGCTCAAATGTGCTGGAGGACAAAACTGCTGGCATTGTGAAGAGTGGACACATCTAGATTAAAGTTTTAATAATTATTTCTTACTTAGTATTGTGCTCTCATTTCTTACCTTTATATTTTGCTGAAACACCTGTGAGCAGGTCTGCTTGCTACTGTTGTGCTGCTTAGTAGAGAAGGGAAAAGGGAAATTTAGAATTAATTTGTCCTAACTGGACAAACTTTCTTGCCTAGTGGTTATGGAAAACATTTGCTTTCGTATCTTCTGAATTGGGATACTGTTGAAGAAGTATTCCCAGAGTGTGTAGATTTTTGGGTGAGAAAGAGAGTTCAAACTTTGTGTTAGATTCCGCCTAAGGGAGTGATTAGAGATGCTGTCTCATTCTTGCCAAAGTACATCAAGCAATCATTATTTTACTCCTAGATTGAGAGAGGTAACAGTGGAAGAAAGTCCTTAGAGACCTAAATTCCAAGATGAACATTTATTGTACCTGAGGGTTGATGTTTCTGCAGGAATTCTCCTAAAAAGTGCGATGCTCAAGAGATGTTATTGCAGAACATCTGAGGTCTCTATGGGCGTATTTCTAAGAGCACCACCATCAAACTTCAGTGCTGGGATTAAAAGAGGAAAAGCCACCCACACAGAAAAACAAGGATTCTGGAAAAAAAAAGTAAAGATTTTGTGCAGTTAGTAACTGAGGAACTGGAAAATGAGAGGTGTGGGGAAGTGTGTTGGCACTAAAGGATGAATGACCCTGTGGCAGTGTGGGTTCTTGGAAATGGTGAGCTCAGACATGGCTCCCTTTTGCTCAAGTTTCAGCTTTTCCTTCCTTTCTCTTGAGGGTTTTTGTGTAGCTGTGGCAGAGGTTGGCCCAAAAGCTTGATCTAATCTCACCCAGTCTGCCTTCAGCCACATTTTCCTGACTTTGCTGATAGCCCTGTGTCACTGAGCTGAGAATTACAGGACATCCAGAAAAACTGCTGTCACTGCTGCTGTGACAATTTGCAGGAGTGGTTGGAGCACAAGTGACATGTCAACATCCTCTTCTTGAAAATGAAAATCTGTGTGGATCTGACCTGTCTGCCTCAACCCCATTTCTGTCATGATGGGGCTGTTCTCTGTGATCTGCCACTGGCTGGGGACATCACAGAACCTCAGCTGTGCTGTCAGGGAGCCCTTGTTTTTTCCTCAAGTGCCAGCTCTGGAGAAGGCAGCATGTGGGCAGCAGAAGCAGCAAATATTTATGATGAGTCAGGGGGAAGCTGGAATGATGATGAGCTGCCGAAGAATGTGAAGGCAAGCAGGATGATGAGGCCATGGAACTGGAGCAGCCACTGTTCCCTGAAGGATGAAGCAGCTGGATTTCCCTGATGGCCCTACATGGCCTCTTCTGCCTTGAGGAGGGGGTTGTGTGCCTGACAGCTTGGCAGTATTTTTTCCCCAATGGTATCATTTGGGTCTAATAAAAGACATTACATCTTCCCCCAACCATGGCCTCTTGTATTCCCCATGCACTGCAAACAGGGGCAGGAGCCTCAGGCAGCTGTGCCTCCAAGGGTCTAGGGTGTTTGTATGAGCTCAGTGTCACCCACCAGGTTCTCACGGGATGTGGGACCTGTTCTCTTAATTAGGAGGGAAGTGGTGATGTGGTGGGAAAACTGCTCTAGTGTACGAAGTATAAAAATCACGTCCTGGTGGAGCTGGATGTTGAAGAGGAAGGAATTTGGCCAAGGCTTCAGCAGGGAAATGGTGGCAGGTGATTTTTCTGCTGGGGAGAACAAATTTACAGGATGGGAGCAACAGAGTGGGATTTAACTAAGTGCTGTTGCAACACCTCCTTTTAGAGTCAGGGTAGGTTGAGAAACTGATGTAAAATCTATATTCTCTGTATGGATTTTGCAAACACGTTTTTGTATTGCAGTACTTAAAACCCATCACCCTTATGTGCATGCCTTGAGACCAATAATTGGGAGGATGGGAGAGGAGATTTGGGTACAAAATCTTCCTCTGCTCCCTTTCTAGTTGAGCTGTACTCAATTTGTTATCAAAATAATTTGCTGAGCAGACTAGAGCTGGAAGTTAAAGGCAGCCAATGTTTTCCTGGACTTTTATGTTGATTGCAAGATCAAATTATCTGGTGAATGAATTCTTATGAAAAGGCTTGATGATGCTCTCAAATCACAGCTTTGCTTCTCCCTTCTGTCTTCACTGAGAAACCTTTGCAGCTGCTTGTGTGACCTGTCCTGAACCTGGTAAGAACTCCTGGACCTGGGCAGGTCCTGGTGCTGCTGCTGGTGGCCACATCTCTTTGGATACTCTTTTGATGATGTTGGGATTTTTTCTTGTCTTTCCCCATCACCTTGCTGACACCTGTCATGACACGATGGCAGCTCGTGGTGGAAGCCCTGGTTCTGATGGAAGCAGTTAAGCCAGACAGCCTGGCTGGTTTGTGTTTCAGCAGCATGGCTGGGATTCAGGGGGGGATGTTGTTCAGCCTTCCCTGCCACTCGATTTAGCTGGGGTGTAGGGTTTCCCGGGAATGGGCCGGCTTTGGCCCGCAGAGCCTCCCTTCCCAGGGTAAACGTAAAGGTTAAAGTGTGCTGCCGCAGTTGTGACAACGGCGTCGCCAGGGAACAGCGTGCTTGAGGCGCTGCCAGAGAGCCCCAGGACAGGCTGTTTCCCAGCCACAGCCAATGTAGGCTCTGGCTTAAGTTCCTGAATGGGAAGGGAGAAAAAAAACCCCAAGCCCAGGCTGAGAAGCCTGGGTGGTGGCTGGTTTGCAGAGCCCCAGAGCACTGTGCTGCACCTTTGGCATGTGGTTTTGGACCAAGGCATCTGAAATCCTGAGGTGCAACAGGTACTGCCCTTCAAGTTTACAATTCCTTCTTCCCAAAGGTCTGATTTCAGCTTATTTCTCTCTGCCCACAAATGAATTTTATTTGTGATAATGCCAAACCATGGTTCCCCATTGCCTCTGGAGAGCCATGGCTCCCCAGTACCCACACCCAGAGCTTTGCTTCCTCACCTTGTCCCAGGGATTTGTGCCCAGACCAACCTTGCTTCCAGGAAGCGTGGAAGATTGCAAGCATCCCAAGAAGGCTGGCTGGTGTCCAGGTGCTTGCTCCTGGTCTCCTTGGAGAATTTTGTCCCAGTGTCACCACACCAAGAGCTCCAAGGGGGCTGTGGGACATGGCTCTGGCTCATGGGCTCCTGCCTCATGCTTGGGCATAGATGTGCTCCTTCCACCTGGGGTTTGCCAGGAGGGTGCAGAGCCAAAGGCTGGCGGAGTGGTGGCAGTGTGTGCCTGAAGTGACACTGGTGGCCTCCAGGTGCCTGGCAGCCCTCGACTGAAGGAGGAGAGAGACAATTCAAACTGTATGTTGGTGATGACAGTCGATGGGCAGAGTCCCTGCTGGCCAGGCACAGCATCTGGCCTGTTATTCCTGACTGTGGCCCTACAGAGGCCAAGGTGGGGGACTCCTGTGTGTGTCATTGTCACCAAGAACTGTGGCTGGTGGTGATGCTCTGCTTGCACACAACTGCATCAACACATCAGTGAGTTAGAGCTGTGTGCCTGCTCCAGCATTATCCCTGCTGATCCTCATCACATTCCAAGCCCTGCCATGGGTTTCAGGAAGGGAGCTGGCCTTGCTGAAGCCACAAATCCCAGCTTTGAAGGCTTGAGTGGGACAGCTCCATATCTGCTCAGAAGTCCCCAGCTGTGTCCCACTGAGCAAGAGCTGCTCTTGCATTGAGGTGTTGATGGTGGGTGCCTCAGGGCAGGGACAGGTGGGACAGCAGCACCTCAAGGACAGAGCAACAGGTGTGCTCCCATCCTGGCTTTTCTCAATTTCAATGCCACATGTGAACCACTGGCAAAGTCTGACCCCAGGCTGTGGCACACAGATGCTGGTGGCTCACTGGGAGCTGGGATTTGTCAATGTGGAGCAGCAGCACTGCCTGAGCAGTGCTGGTCCTGCTGAGAGGTGGAGGCAAAGTGAGCACTTCTCTTGGGGGACTGCTGCTGCTTGTTGGTGGCATTGACTCATGGATGGCACTGGACAGGGCAGCCTCCCCTCCTCCTTTGCTGCTGTAGCCTCCAGCCCTGCCACAGGTAGGGTTTAAACTAAGGAGAAAGCAAAGCAAGGTTTAAACAGCCAGGTTTGGTGTCTGGCAGGACCTGAGCTTTGTGTGGCTGTGGACTGGGGAACTGGGAGGCAGGACCAGGCTGGCAGCTGGCAGGGGCTGAGGCTGCAGGAGCCCAGGGTAACCTCAGCCTCCCCAGGGACACCTGGTCAGCCTGGGCCTGAGGAGGGTCTCACTCCTCCAGCAAATGCCAGGATTCACACACAATGCCTGAGGTGTGTACTGGGGTGCAGCACCCCAGAAAGAGCTGGCAATGCCTGTGCAGCACCCATACACACAGCCCAACCCCTCTGGAGCCTCCAGCTCATCTGTTCCTTTTCCTGATTCTCAAAACACTTGATTTTGCAGAAAATAAGTCTTTCAACTGGTTCCTAGGGAAGGCTGCATCTGCTGGCCAGTGCCTAGTTCCCAGCTGCTGTCACCTTCATCAAGGCCCAGTGGCAGTGCCCAGATGTGCCACATCATACACACAGAGTGCAGGGTCCTTTGGAGCTGCTCTCCCAAAGGGCCAGTGCCAGTGGGCAGAGCTGGCCACAGCTCACCAGCACAGGGACCAGCACCATCACCAGCTGCTCCTGGCCACCATCCCCATGGGTTGGCCAGTGGCCCCCTTGTGTCACCTGTGGGCACCTCAGAGGGCCTTATCTGCCTGTGCCCTGCCCAGCTCACGCAGGCCACTCCCACGGGATGATTTTGGGGTGCCACTGTGTCCAGTGCCAGCCCTCCCTGTGGTGCTGTGTAGGACAGGAGGCAAGTCCGTCCCTGTCCCCTGCCCCTTGTCTGCGTGTCCCCAGCCCACGGGGGACAGGCGAGAGTGGCTTGTCCTTTGAACGGGCTCCAGCAGTAACAGGTGCTGGGAAAGGCGAAGTGGGCCGGCTCCCGCTGCTGTAAAGGATCCTCCTCTGCCCGGCTAATCCGGCTCCGTTACAGCCGGGATAGAAGAGGCTGCTCCCTCCGGCGCTGCCACAGTGCGGATGCTGCCCCCCTGACCACCCGCTGCACCGGGACGCAGGTAACGGGGCCGAGGGGTGTCCGTGGCTTCTGACTTGGGGCGTGGTGGTGGGGGTCCTGCAGACAGTGGAGCCCCCAGCCCTGGGGAGAACACCTCCATCCCCGCGGGCTTCCCGTGCTGAGCGGTGGGATGTGAGAATGCTCTCCCAGGGACTGCTCTGCTACACCTTCTGTTCCAGCAGACCAGCAAGCAACTTCCCTGTTACTGGGATGGTGGCCCGTGGGTTTATTCTGGGGCTGGGCTGTCCTGGGCTCTGGACGGCTGCACAGGGAGGTGTTTCGGGACAGGGTGAGGAAAGATGACCAGGCACAGGAGGGCAGTGGAGCCCAGGGCAGAGCAGCTCTGGGGATTTGGGGATCAGGTGCTGGGCTAGAGCCCAATGCAGGTACAGGCACCCTTGGCAGAGCTGGATACCCCTGGGCAGGGGGACGAGCAACGCTGCTGGGTGCGGGGCTCTGTGTGGCCCCTGAGCAGGAGGGGTTTGCCTGCATGGCTGGACCTCCTGTGTGCTTCAGGGGCAGCAGTGGTGGGGCCGTGCCGGGCATGCTCACCTCTCCTGATCCCCACTGCCAGCCCGGGGCCAGAGCCGCTGTCTCCTGCCCTGCCATGGTGGGATGGAGCCTTAAATTGTCACCCTGGCCGCGCCGCGCTGGCTGCGTGCACGTCGGAGCCGCAGGCACCCGGTGACAGGTGCCGGGGTCAGGCCATCGATCAGTCACCGCGGGGCAGATATCGGGGCACAATGGGACGGTGCCGGGACTGGTGGCCACGTGGGGTCCTTGGCTCGGTGCCACCAGCCCGGGAGCCGCCGGCTGGGCGGTGGCGGCACAGTTCCCGGCTGGATGGCAGCAGCTCATCCCTGCAGGAGCAGAGCCGCTGCCCCAGTCTTGCCGTCACCTCCGCAGGGCGTCGGGTCCGGCGAGCCCTCAGCTGCTGCTTTCTCTCCCGCAGGAGCCGAACCGGGAGCACCGCAGGGCAGCCGCCTCCCGCCTGGAGCGTCCCATGGAGCAGGGTGGAGGCGCGGGCGGTGCCGACACTGGGGGGGCTGGCGGCACGGCCCCCCCAGAAGCCGAGGGCAGCGCAGCACCTGCAGCTCCCCAGGCTGCCCAGCCCCAAGGGAGAACAGTGCCAGCCGCCACCGTGGCGCAGGACAAAGGCACAGATGAGCCTGGGCAGGAAAAGGCTGGAGAAGGGACGACAGAGACGGAGCAGGAGACAGCTCTGGCTGCTCCAGAGCTCCGGGATGGACGGGAAGCACTTCCAGGAGAGGAGGCTTCAGCCATGCAGCGTGATGGAGGACAGGCAGCATCAGATGAAGGGCAGCCAGCATCCAGCAGGGAGAAGGTGCCGGCTGCCACTGAGGCCCAGGGTGTAGGGAAGGATGAGAAAGATAAGCCTGAGGAAAAGAAGGCTCCAGCTGCAGAAGAGCTCAAAGGAGGAAAGGCTTCAGCTGCTGCAAAGGCTAAGGATGGAGGCAAGGATGAGCCCATGGAGGGGAAGGGCCTGGCTGTCACTGAGGCACAGGACGGAGGGAAGGATGAGCCCAAGACGGAGGAAGCACCTGGTGGGTTAGGGACTGAGAGTGGTGGAAAAGCAGAGTCCAGTGAGGAGAAGGCTCTGGCTGCAGCAAACTCTGAAGGAGGGAAGGCAAAACCTGTGGAGGAGGCAGCCTTGGCTGCAGCTCAGGCTCAGGGTGGAGGTGAAGGAGAGCCTGCAAAGGAGAAAGTCACAGTGGTTGAGGAGGTCCCAGCCACTGCTAAAGCTCCGGATGAAGAGAAGCAAGGTGCAAAGGCAGAGCAAGCCCCAGCTGATACCAAGCCTGCAAAGGAGAAAACCACGGCTGCTGCAAAGGAGAAAACCACAGCTGTTGCAAAGGAGAAGGCCCCGAATGCTGCAAAGGCTCAGAGTGGGAAGAATAATGTGGTAAAGGCAGAAAAAGCCCCAGCAGTTAAAAAGGCTCCGGATGGAGGCAAAGAGGAGCCCACGAAGGAGAAGGCTCCAGCTCCAGTGAAGGAGAAGGCTCCAGCTCCAGTGAAGGAGAAAGCCCCAGCTCCAGTGAAGGAGAAAGCCCCAGCTCTGGTGAAGGAGAAAGCCATAATTCCTGCAAAAGAGAAAGCCCCAGATGCTCCTAAGGCTCAGGATGAAGAGAAGGCAGCAGCAAAGGCTGAGAAAACACCAGCTGAAAAAATGGCTCAAGGTGGAGGCAAAAAAGACCCTGCAAAGGAGAAGTCCCCAGCAGCTGTGAAGGTGCAGGATGGAGGGAAGAAAATTGCAAAGGTGGAAAAATCCACAGTTGCATCAAAGGCTGGGGATGAAGGGAAAGATCCTAAAAAGGAGAAGGTCCTGGCTACTGCAAAGGCTCAGGATGGAGGGAAGAAAGCTGCAGAGGTGGAGCCTCCCACACCTGGAGCAGAGGCTGGGGATGAAGGGAAAGATCCTAAAAAGGAGAAGGTCCTGGCTACTGCAAAGGCTCAGGATGGAGGGAAGAAAGCTGCAGAGGTGGAGCCTCCCACACCTGGAGCAGAGGCTGGGGATGAAGGGAAAGATCCTAAAAAGGAGAAGGTCCTGGCTACTGCAAAGGCTCAGGATGGAGGGAAGAAAGCTGCAGAGGTGGAGCCTCCCACACCTGGAGCAGAGGCTGGGGATGGGGCTGCAGAGCCCACGGAGGCAGCAGCCATGGCTGTTGTGAAGGCTCGGGGTGAAGGGGAGGAAGTGTCCAAGGGGACAGAGCGACAGCCACCAAGGATCCCCGAGCCCCCGCGCCCGGCTCTGCTGCAGAGCCTGAGCTGCCCAGCTGCCTGCCACAGGTACCCACACCCTCCCGGCATGGGGGGATCCCCCTCGCTGCCCCAGGGAGCCCTGGGTGTCGGGGAGCTGGGCTCGGGAGCTGCTGGCTGGGCTCTGCTCACCTCCCACTCTTGCTTCCAGGGAGGAGCAGCCCTGGGCAGAGATGGAGACAATAGAAGAGGAGACCACGGTGGTGGAGCCAAAAGAGGGCCTGACAGAGCCTGGCTCTGGCCCATCAGCCCTGGGGGACCTGCAGCCCCTGGAACCCCCCGGCACCCCTCAGGAGAGGACATTGCCCAGTGCCACAGGGCAGCCCCCAGATCCTGCTGGGGTGGCAGAGCAGCCTGGACCCGGGGTGCAACCATCTTTGGCAGAGGCAAAGCCACCCCCCAGCCCCTACCTAACCCCCGATTTTGGGAAGGAAGACTCTTTTGAGATATTGGGTAAGGCCATGAGGTACCTGCCTTTTCCTTATCCCCCGAACCCCATGGCCCTGCCTGCTGCCCACACTGCCCTCCATGCTGCCAGCTCCTGTCCTTGGCTTGTCACCTGCCTGGTGGCCTCTGAGCTCCTCTTTCACTGTAAACAGGGCTAAATACGTCGTGTCCCTTCCTGGCCTGCTCTGGCCACACTGACTGTGAGGAAGAGGAGCCTGGGGGGTGACAGTGGCTGTCTGGCTGGTGGCAGGGGACAGCATGTCCTCATATCCTGCACCACCTTCTTTGTGGGGATGGCAGGGCTTGGGGGTGGTGGGTGCTTGTGGGGATCCCTGTGAGGCTGGGTCCTGCTCTCACCTGGGAAAGGGTGGCTCAGGAATGTGTGCACAGGGTGCCTCGTGAGAGGGATCTGTCCTGGGAGGGTGAGCAGGAGGTGGTGGCATGGAGGGGGATTGGCCTGGAGAGAGTGGCAGACAACGACATGGCCTGGAAAGGGTAAAGGTGACGTGTGGGTTGGTAGGGGTGGCTGCCATGCAGTAAGGTGGGTGCCATGCATTGGGAGGGGTGCCATGGAGCAGGGTTGGTGCCGTGCAGCAGGGCAATGCTGTGGGCAATTACGAGGGACCCTTCAGGGGTTGCTGCATTATCCAGTGCAGCCCCAGCCAGGAACCTCTGGCTCACAGCTCAGCACTCAGTACCTGGCCACATCCTTCTCCCACAGGCTTGGCTGGGTGCCGATCTTCACTCCACACCAGGGCAGCCCGGGGTACCCAGAGCAGGGTCTTCTGGATGGCAGATTCCCTTCTCACCTCACCCTTTGTCTCTGTGCAGATGATGTCCCTCCGCCGCCAGCGCCCTTCGCTCATCGCACTGTCACCCTGCGCTCCGCCAGTGTCAGCTCCCAGTTCAGCCTCAACTCCAAGGACATCCTGGGCGGGTAAGGAGGGGCCCCAGTGCTTCTCCTCGCACTGTCCCCAGCTGCCCTCCAGCCTTGGGCAGTGGCTTTGCATTGGTGGGACTCCTCTGGTCATGATGGGTGGGTGCCTCGGGCAGGGTGGATGCCTGGGCAATGCAGAGCAGCACCACAGTGCAGTGTGAGGGTCCCCAGCACCCTGTGTGCCTGATGGTGTGAGCACTTCTCCCTCTCCCTTCCTCCTTCCCTCCACAGGGGCAAATTTGGTGAAGTTCACACGTGCACAGAGAAGGAGACAGGGCTCAAGCTGGCAGCCAAAGTGATCCGGAAGCAGGGAGCAAAGGACAAGGTCTGAACGATGCTGGGCAGGTGGTGACAGTGTTACCCTCTGTGTGCCCCTGGTGTGGGGACAGAGCCTGTCCCAGTGCTGACACCCCACACTGGGGCTCCTTCTGCAGGAGATGGTGCTGCTGGAGATCGACGTGATGAACCAGCTGAACCACCACAATCTCATCCAGCTCTATGATGCCATCGAAACGCCCCGGGAGATCATCCTCTTCATGGAATTGTGAGTGCCTGTGCCTACCTTGGGGCTGTCCAGCCCCAAAATGCTGCATCCCACTCTGGCTCTGCTCAGCATCTCCACGGTGGAGCGGGGCCAGAGACCTCAGGAGGGCAAGGAGCTCTACAGGAGAATGGCTTGAGGCAGGGAGTCCTGCCAAAGTGACCCCGTGGTCCTTCCCCATGCAGTGTGGAGGGTGGTGAGCTCTTCGAGCGGATCATCGACGACGACTACCACCTGACAGAGGTGGACTGCATGGTGTTCGTGCGGCAGATCTGCGAGGGCATCCGCTTCATGCACCACATGCGCGTCCTCCACCTCGACCTCAAGGTGCAGAGCTGGGGCTGACAGTGACAGGGCCAAGGGTGACAGCAGGACACTGGCTAGCTGTGGGAGGGATGCCTGTGGGTCAGCATTGCTCTGGTATGGGTCAGCTGCAGGACCCATGGGCTGCTGGAGCTGTGCAGTGGGGATGTCCTCCTTGGTGGTGGGGCAATGGTCACCCTGTCCCCACAGCCTGAGAACATCCTCTGTGTCTCTGCCACCGGGCACATGGTGAAGATCATCGACTTTGGCCTGGCTCGAAGGTGATGTTTTCTTTCTCAGCTCTGTCCCTCGTCCCTGTTCCCCTTCCACCCTTCATCTCTGTATGCCTTTGGGTACCAGGAGCCCCAGGACCTGCTCTAGGCCATTACTTTGGCCACAGCACCCCCTGACTAGCTGGGGAGGGCGGCATCTGCTGAGAGAGGGGCAGTGCTTTGGGGGAGCAGCCTGTCCCCCTTCTGCTGACTTGCACCCCTCCTCGGCTGCAGGTACAATCCCAGTGAGAAACTGAAAGTGAACTTCGGCACCCCTGAGTTCCTCTCCCCTGAGGTGGTCAACTACGAGCAGGTCTCCTACTCCACGGACATGTGGAGCATGGGCGTCATCACCTACATGCTGTACGTCAGGGCTGGGCGGGGGCTGCCAGTGCCAGCTGGGGAGCTGTGGTGCTGCTGCACAGCTCCCCTGGGTGCAGTCGTCCCCATGCACCTGGCTGCTTGGTGGCAGGTGGGGGTCCTGGATGGGGAGATGGCTGTGGGGGCCTGGGGGGCAGGAAGAGGCTCAGCCCAGCACAGGAGCACAGGACAGTGGCAGCACATCCCTGGAACATCCCTGGCCAGACTGGCTCTGTTCCAGGGGTTCTGGGAGGTGCTGAAGCCTGAGAGCACCTGACTCCTCACCTCTCTGCACCCCCAGGCTCAGCGGCCTCTCCCCGTTCTTGGGTGACGATGACACAGAGACACTCAACAATGTCCTGGCTGCCAACTGGTACTTCGACGAGGAGACCTTTGAGAGCGTCTCCAATGAGGCCAAGGACTTTGTCTCCCACCTCATCATCAAGGATAAGAGGTGTGAGGCTGGCAGTGGCCATGGGGTCCTAGGACAGGCATCCCCAGAGCTGGCCTGGGTACCACATGCTGCCTCTTCACCAGGGCCAGCAGCATCCCCTGGGTCCAGCACTGAATTAACCCCATGGTTAATTCCCCACTCTGACTGTCACCAACAGAGCCCTGTATCCCTGCAAGGACATCTGTCCCAAACAGGATGTGCTGGACACCTGAGTCCTGCCCAGCCCCACCAGTCCCTGGGCACATCCTTCCATCTGGTTCTTCCCTGCAGGGTTATGGGGTTTTGGGGCTCTGGAGTGGCTGGAGAAGGGGGTGGTTGGGGGGTGAGGGGCTTGAGCAGGCTTGACGTGGGCTCGTCTTTCTCCCAGCGCCCGGATGAGTGCTGACCAGTGCCTGCAGCATCCCTGGCTCAATAACCTGGCAGAAAAGGCCAAACGCTCCAACCGGCGGCTCAAGTCCCAAGTGCTGCTCAAGAAATACGTCATGAGGCGGCGCTGGAAGGTGCGGGGTCCAGAAAGGGCATGAGGGGGCTGGGAGGGGGCTGCCAGACTCTGCCTGTCCTGGTGGATGGCATCTGGAGCATGGAGAATGGCTCCATCTCTCTGTGCTGCTGGCACCTGGGGCACAGGGCTGGGGACTCTGGGGCGTAGATGTCCCTGAGCTAACACCCCCATCAAGCACAGGTTTCTTTGTGGTGGTCATTCCTGAGCCAATCCCAAGAGCAGCTTTTAGTGTCAAGCCCCAGAGCGGGGTCTGGCTCAACCTTCTATGCCACAGCCTTTGCCAGAGGATGAGAATCTTTCCTCTTCTCTTTCACAGAAAAATTTCATCGGGGTGTGTGCTGCCAACCGCTTCAGGAAGATCACGAGCTCAGGGTCCCTGACAGCGCTGGGCATCTGAGCCGGGCTCCCAGGGGAGCCGAGGCCAGAAAGAAACCACTTGAGAGGGACCCCCAGCAGTCTGGAGCAGCTCTCTCGAGGACCACGTCATCGCTCAGCCTCAGACTGTGAGGCTGCTCCGGAGCGGAGGTTTCTGATCTCATCTCTGGCCCTGGCCTGGCTGCGTGATGCCCGACCTGCAGCACCTCTGCTCTGCTCACGCTTCCTTCTCGTGCCCTCGGAGGAGGAAGGCCATTCCGGTGTGATCCCGCTGCCTCGGCCACCTGGTGCTTGCTGCTTTTGGACTCAACATGTGCCCTCTCTGCCTGTAAATGCCGCAGCCCTGCCTGCCTGCACTGCCGCTGGCCCCTGCGCTGCCCGACCTCCCTTCCCAGCTCTGTGGCTCGGCGATGATGCCGGAGGCACCGCGGACCCTCACTCTAGTGCTTTGGCACCGGAGCCGGGGCTCAAGCACCTCCTCCTGGCCAGCTGGGCATGTGGGAGCGGAGCTGGCCCCGAGCTGCTGCTCGCACAGGAAGGGAGGAAGCAGCAAGCACGCTTCCAGCGGCCTCCCCAGCTGGGAGCTAACGAGGAAAGAAGAAGGCTTTGTGTTCCTCCTGCCCTCCCTGCCCTTCGGTTCTGCCAGCGGGGGAAAAACACAACCTCTGCTTCACCCGTCCCCGGCAGATCGCGATGAGCGAGGCGGGCTAATGCAGAGCAGCTGGCCCGCGCTCCCGCTCCGGCCGGCACCGCTCACCCGACCACCAACACAGCGGAACCGCTCCGCGCTCCGGCCGCGGCCGCCAGCTCCCCCGCGCCGTGCGGGGGCTCCGCGGGACCTGCTGGGACTGGGGAGAGGGGTGCTGCTCCGGCTCCCGCGCCTTGTCCCATCTCTGCCTGCACCCCTGTGCCTCCCCGGTGCTGCCAGAGGATGGGCATCCCCTGGGATTTGCAGCATCCAGCCTTGCCCGCTGCAGGAGGGGATAGGGGCCGGCAAGAGGCCCCCCAGCTTTGGCTTTTGCCATGGCTAAGCCCCCACAAGCCAAGGCTGTGTGTTTGCTCTGGAGCTGCCTCTGCCCTCTGTGCCTGCTGGAAAAACACTGGGGAGAGACACAGGGAGACATTGCCCCTCACCCTCACGCTGGCTGCAGCAGGGGAAGGGGCTTCAGGCTTGTCCCCACCGGGCAGGAGCCACAGCTGGTGGGACCCTGCCTCATAATGGAGCCCTCCACAGCGCTCGCCTTCTTGTAAATAAATGTACAGGTCTGCCCACAGCCCACACCTGCCACTCTGGGGGCTGGGGAGGCCCTGCTCCCAGCTGTGGGGCCTGACAGTCACAGGACAAGTGAGATGAGGATGGGAAGCAGAATCTCATCTCTGTGATAGAGGGAATGGGTCCAGGCTGTGCTGTGGACAGGGACCACCTGGTACGTCCTGGGCAGGGCCGTGCAGGCATAGTGCCAAGGGTTTCTGGTCTACACACCCAACAGCTCTGAGCACTCCAGGGGGATGGAGGAAGGGAAAGGGACTGGATGGATGGGTGGATGGATCAGCTGTCAGTCAGATGTGTCCTCACAGCTTCAGCAGCTGCCCATATCAGGTGGGATGCCCAGGCAAGGGCGGGTACTGGTGCCCCTTTGCCTAGGGGAGCTGTGGCTGGCCCTGAAGTGGTTAAGGCTGCCAGAGCCCGCAGGCGTCCCTCCCAGCCGCTTCCTGCCGGCAGCCTTTGACCGGTTCCTGTCGGTGACCACCCCGCAGGCCTGGACGCCAGCGCAGCCCCATCTGGTTTGAGTTACGCTCCACGGCGGTGACGTCTCCTTCCTGTCTGGCCCCGGGAGCCGCGCGTTGCCCCGGACCCGGCCCTGGCCCTGGACGGCCACAGGGGCTGCACGGCCCTGCTGTGGGGTGGCCACGGGGCTTCCAGATGGACCCATCAGCCCCGGACATTCCTGGCACCCTGAGCTGCTGCAGGGGATCAGTTCCTGAACACAGACCTGTGTGTGCACGTCTGGGGCAGAGGGATGCACAGACACCAGCACATCCCAGGGTGTGGGACCCCTACCCCACAGCCCAGTTTGGTTTCTCCAGCCCCCTCCTTCCTACCCTGGGACCCTGCAGAGACACACACTGGGGTTGGATGAGTGGGGCCACAGGGCTGACACCCATGGAAGTAGCCGTGATCCCACCATGTGTTCCCAGCCCACAGGGCTCATGAGCCCCTGAAGCTGCTTGGAGTGGACTGGTCCCAGTGGGGCCAAATGCTCCTGCTCCAGCACAGACCACGACAGCCAGGTCCATTCCCTTATGTGTGGGGTCCTCATCACTGCCACAGATGCACGGTGCAGTCTGGATGTGCACACGTGTGTCCCCAGCATCCATCCGAGAGCGTGGAGCAGCACACGTTCCCCATGCACCCTGCTCCCGTGGCACCCACCCTGCCTGCAGAAACAAGGATCCCCGCAGGCAGTGTGGGGAGGCAAGGGCAGCGGGCAGAGCTCCGGCACCGGCACCTGGCAGCGCCGCCGGCAGCGGCAGCAGGTTTGCCCCGTGACCGGGTGCAGCAAGTCCTGGCCACGGCACAGCCCAGGATGGGAGCGGGCGAGCGGGCGGGGATCAGGCCACCCACAGCGAGCCGGGAGCGAACCAGGGAGGAGGCAGAGCCGGGAGAACAGCGGGTCCGCGACCGGCAGTCGGGGTGAGGGTGGGAAAGGGGAGCACTGGGAGAGAGCACGGCTCTGATCTGCACTCCCGGCAGTGCAGGACAGCAGTGCCCATCCCCAGCGGCTGCTGCGGTTTGGAGGACAGTGGGATGCGCCACACTGCTCCCAGCACTGGGACCCCATCTCGGGCACAGAATGGGGCCGCGGCCGTGTGTTCCCAGCCGGCGCGGGCGATGGGCCCGGCCACGCTGCGTGGGAACCAGACGGCCCCTGGGCACGGCTGCGGCGCTCGCTTCCTCCCGCGCCCCCGGGGACCGTGCGAAGGAGGGGGCTGAGGTCAGCCGCGCTCGCCGCCGGCCGCTCCGGAGACGCCAGCATGATGTAGGCGCTCAAATATTGTTTTCCACTGGGTAGGGAAAAAAAAGGGAGAAAAGAGAGGCCCAGGGCTGAGTGGCGGTCCCCGATGATGAAGGGCGGCCTCTCCTGCCCTGCCCGGGGCTGGGACACAGCCATGGCC
Organism: Irena cyanogastra; assembly: GCA_013397155.1. NCBI lineage: Eukaryota > Metazoa > Chordata > Aves > Passeriformes > Irenidae > Irena > Irena cyanogastra. Next base: position 348,423 of record VWZV01010119.1, on the reverse strand, counting down.
CAGCAGCAGCCGTCTGGGGGCTGATAACAGAGCTGACGTGGCCGCGGTGCTCCCAGTCCCCGAGTGACGGCAGTGTTCCTCCGTGCCAGCACGGCCCCCGCAGAGACCCCCGAGACTGGCCAAACTGGAGTCCCCCTGGCCTTGGGGAGCCAAGGGGGAATTTGGTCCTCACATCAGCATGGAGAGCCCCTGCCAGCCCTGTGTCTATCCTGGGGCTGGCTGTGCCATCGGGTCTGGGTGTTGCTGCTCCTGGGGAGCTCCCTCTCCCAGCCTGGGGTTGACAGGATGGGGGGCACAAACACAGCCCCCCACTGTGCCAGCATCACTGTGGCCCCACTCCAGTGCTCAGAGGTGCTGACTCGGGTGTCCCAGTGCTGTGTGGGAAGGGGCTGGTGGCCAGGTCATATCCTGGGGCTGTGTGGGGACCCTGCCCACTCCAGTGTCCCGCAGTTGGGCCAGTTGGGGCATATCCCTGTGCCCAGCCCAGTGTGAACAGCAGTGACTCAGCTGGTGCCTCTTCACTGGCAGCCACCCTGCATGATTCAGGTCAGAGGAATCCACTTTCCTGGCTGTTCCCATCAGAGCTGCAGCCCCTGGCACAGCCCATCTTTGGGGCTGCCCTGGTCTCGGAGTGTGCAGGGACTAGCTGGAATGCCAGCCAGGCACTGACACAGCCACAAGCAAGGACAGAGAGGGGAGGGAGCCCTGTCCCTCCAAAGCAGAGCCTCCACACTGTGCCACAACCCCTGGTGCCTCCCTGCAGTCTCTCTGGGGCAACACGGGTCCATTTGCAGGGCCACACACTGAGGCTGGTGCCACTTGTGGCACATGGGACATTCTGTGGAAAACCAGGAACTTGGAGGGGTCCCAGGCCCAGGGAGGTGACAGTGGGGCTCCACTGGGGGATAACATCTGCTGCAGCACATCCCCCTGACCCCCAGGAACAAAGTTCCCTCGCACTACCATGGGATGGTGCTTCAGGGGCTCCTGGTGCCACATTGCGGCAGGACCTTGTCCCCAGCATCACCCTGGGACACAGGACCGGGGTGTAGGCGCCCTGACCCAGGCCATGCCCCGTCCCCACATGGCCTCACCATCCAGTCAGTGATCACTGATGGAGGGACTGGTGGGGATGGAGGCTGTGCCAGGTGGCCTTGGCCACATGTGTCCCCCAGCCAGCACCTGAGCTGGGGCTGAGGGTCCCCAGCTTGCCCCTGCCCACTGCCCACCTCGAATGGGGCACAGAGACCACAGAGGCAGCGTTGGGGAATGTGCTTTATTAGGTGCTGGGTTGTCCCAGGGTGGGGAGTCCCTCACTCGAAGAAGAACATGCCGGGTGTCCGGTAGAGGCAGGGTGGCAGCCCCAGGGGGTAGCCATTACCCCCCTGCAGTGGGATCGTGGTCCCCGGCCCCCATGGCTCCTTCTGCTCACCTGCCCGTGGCCCCATGGCCCCGAAGGGTGGCTGGCGGGGGGCGGTGGAGGCCGGGGGGGCTGCAGCCAGGAGATGCTCCAGCGCCGTGCTGCAGGGCCGCTCCTTCACGCAGAAGCTCAGCGCCTGCACCCGGCACTGATAGCTGCTGCCCAGCGCCTCGGGGCCCGGCCGGCTGAAGGAGCCGAACATGGGCAGGTGGGGCTGCGTGTAGCCCTCTCCCTCCAGGAAGCAGGATGGGGAGGGCTTGCCCGTGCCGAGGAGGTTGCCGGGGAACGCAGGTGGCACCTGCCCGAACGGCTGGCACGGCCCCAACCCAGGGACAGCCGGCTCCTTGCCCTCCGGCTGCTCTGGGGGGGTGTCTGTGGTGGCCGGCAAGTCCTGCGGGGGGTCCCTGTGCTGGGAGAGCAGCAGGGCGGGCAGCAGGGCAGGGTGCTGGTGCTGGGCCGGGCGCTCGCTGGGCAATGGGTACTGACCTGGCCGGGGCAGCTGCAGCGCTGCTGGGAGCCCCCCGAAGACAGTCTCCTTGGGCGGGCGGCTCTCGGGGGGCGAGAAGAACGGCCCCTTGGGCTGTGGCATGTCCGGCAGGTACAGGCAGGGCTGCCTGGCCTTGGGCGGCTGACGCCGGGCCCAGGGCTCAGGGCACCCTGGCACCCCGGCACCCTCAGAGAGAGCGGCAGGGCTCGGCGGGCGTCCTGTGGCCGACGGCGAGCTGTAGCCCCCCTCTGCCTTCCCCTCCTCTGGCAGCGGGGCAGCGGGCAGCCCTTGCGCCTGCTGTCTGGGGGCCTTCCCGCGGCCCTCGTCTCCCTCAGCGCCCGGTGCATCCCGGAGGCCCTTCTTCCTGGTGAAGCGCCGGCGGCGCCGCAAGAAGCTGCCGTTCTCAAACATGTTGTAGCAGTCGGGGTCGAGGGTCCAGTAGTTGCCCTTTCCCGGCTTCTTGTCGTCACGAGGCACCTTGATGAAGCACTCGTTGAGGGAGAGATTGTGGCGGATGCTGTTCTGCCAGCCCTGCTTGTTCTCGCGGTAGAAGGTGAAGCGGCCCATGATGTAGCGGTAGATGCCGCTGAGGGTGATGCGCTGCTCGGGTGCGCTCTGGATGGCCATGGTGATGAGGGCGATGTAGCTGTAGGGTGGCTTGGTGGCCTCAGCGCTGGGGAAGGCGCCACCGGCCGGCTCAGGGGCCGGTGGGCTGCGCAGCGCCGCGTCGCCGACGGGGAGGTCCGGCTGCATCCTTCCTGCCGGCCCCCGCCGCTCCAGCTCTGCCGCCGATCCCGCTCCCGCTCTGCCGCCCGGCCCCAGCACGGCCCGTTAAAACCGGCCGGCCGGCGAGGGGGCGGCGGGCCCCTCCTCTGAGGGGCCGCCCAGGGCGGAGCAGGACGCTGCCGTCCAGCACTGGTCCCTGTGGACAGACAGACGGATGCGCCGCCAAGACCTGCGGCCAGCAGCCAGTGGCCCCGCGGTTGGCACGGGCGCGGCCTCCCCAGGGCAGAGGCGGGCACAGCCCCCGGCTCCCCCAGCCCCTTTTCCCACGGAAGGTTCCCACGACCTGGTTCTCATCCTGTCCTGCTCACGGTGAGCAGCCGGGCTCTGGCTGGGCCTGGAGCGAGGCTGAGTGAGGGATGTTGGCAGGAATGAGGGTGCTGCCTGCACTCAGATGCCCATCTGCCCCCTGCCCACCCCAGTGCCTCAGCCCTTGCCCCCAGCCTGGGCTTGTGCTGGATCCTGTGCCAGGTCCCTGCATTGTTCCCAAAACTCTGGGCACAACAGGAGCCCCATCATACCATTCAGGAGTGTAAACTGAGACACAGGTAGTGACTGCCTTTGGGACAGCCTTCTGCATTGCCAGGTCAGCAGAGCAACTACCAGGCACCTCGCTGCTGCCTTCACCCCTGCCAAGGGGCTGGGACAAGGGGCAGGACAGGTCTGGAGCCAGTGCTGGGGCAGGGAGTTGTCTCACACTGTGGCTGGGGCTGAGCTGGCTTTGCCCACGAGGCTCTGTATGGACTCAGCTTCCCCAGCCACCCATGCTCCACTTGGACCAGCAGTAGCCCCCCACACCAGAGTCAGTCCCCAACACCAATACGAAAACACAACCTTTATTTCTAAGGTTTGCAATGGCGAGTCCTGGCAGTGCAAGGTGCAAGGACAGAGCCAGGTCTGCCCTGGCTTGCTGAATAGGCACGCAACAAATCCCACCTGGGGAACTCCTGGGGAATAAATACAGCAATCACAGGGGCAGCAGCACCTGCCCACCCAGCTAACATCTGTCCTTGTCTGGTCCTGCACACTGAGCACCCTGAGCACTCTGCTGTGGGACATGCAGCTGGAATGGAGCCATGGGGCTCAGAGCCTCCCACTCTGAGATGTTATGGCAACTGGGCTCTCCTCTCCCACCTAGTTCAGGGCTGGCAGAGCTGTTTGAGGACATGGAGAACATGGCTGGAGGTGCCAGGGGCACAGGGCTGGGGGGAATTGCAGAGCAGTGTCAGCCTCAACTGCTGGGCATGATGGAAGAGCTCCCGTGCGAACACCGGCTCCACCTGCGGAGGCACAGAACGACAGAGGATGGGCACGGGTCCGTGTGACCTTGCCTTGCAATGGTCCCTGTGCCTGGCTCAGGGGTCACCAGCCCCAGTGGGCACTCACGTGAGCCATGATGAGCTTCTGGAAGGGGTGCCCAGCTCTGGTGGGGTATTCCTCCCCAAAGCACAGGTAGATCTGGTACTGAGGCAGGAGCTGCCCGTTGCTCAGGTACTCCCGCACCTCTGCAAGACACCAACCCTGTCAGGGGACACGGGGTCCCGACAGCGCCCATCAGCCACACCAGGGCAGGACCTGCCCCTCTTCCTGAGGGGAGCGGGGTCTCCCAGGGACTTACGCTGTATGTACTGCTGCGTGTCCAGCAGCTTGTAAGTCTTCTCCCTCTCCAGCTTGTTGGGCCAGTTCTTGTGCGGGGCCAGTGGCCCGTTCCAGTACACCCTGCCCTGGCACTGGCGCTTCATGAAGACCCCCTCAGGTGCCACCCACAGCAGCACCCCGCGCTCCAGGTGGGGCAAGAGCCACTCCAGCACGCTGGTCATGCAGGCCACGCGGCCATGGCTGCTGAGCACCTGCGGTGGGGGGAATTTTATCTGCTCCATGCAGGAGGGGCCGTAGAGGTGCTCGCTGTCGGCCGGCACGGCGCTGGTGGTGATGCGGCAGCCCTCGGCCGTGCGGGTGGTCACCTCCTTCACCAGCACATCGCAGTAGTACAGGCGGATGTGCAGCCAGCAGTCTGGGGCAAAGGGAGGGTCAGTTCATGGGCAATCTGGGCTGGTGGGGCCACCTAGGGCATTGCCTGCAGCATGGCTCCTACCTGAATTGTTGACATCCTCCACAGGGAGGTAGGACTGGGGTCCGGGAAGAAGCTGGATGTGGGTTGGGTTCCAGCCATAGAAGACTCCCCTCACAAGGCACCCTGCACCAAGGCAGAGACGAGGTGGTAAAAGGACATGGACAGTTACCCCAAGGGCTTCCCACTGTGTTTGCTCATTATATCCCCTAATGGCATGGCTTTGCTGGAGTAGGGTGGGACTCCTCAGCCCCTATCTCAATCCCCACAAGTGTTGCCTGCACGAGCGACAGGAGAGCAGGATCCTGGCAGAAGTGTGCCTCCCTGCCCCTAGCCCCACCCCACCCCCCTCACCTTGCTCGGTTGGGTGGCCAGACAGCCAGGGCTGTGGAGAAACATGGGCACTCTCCAGCATGTCCTTCTGGCTTTCCTCCTTCTTTAGACTCCCTGCAGTGCTGCCCTGGGGGAGGAGCAGCTTTGGTGAGGGCTGAGCTGGCAGTGGGGGATGCTGAGCCAGCTCTTTCCTCTACCATGGACTCCATAAGCCAGCAGATCCCCTGCCTGCCCCCTGGCAGTGCATGGCACAGGGGACCCTCTCTGATGCCCCATGGGACAAATGCAGGCAGTGTGCAAGCAGGGGAGCAGCTGATGGGTGAGGGGGGGATTTGAGGGTCCCACCTTCTCCCCTGCCTGGATGGCACAGGGCAGGCTCACCTGCTGGTCCTCACTGCCTGGGGACTGTTTGTCACTCTCCTCTGCAGAGAGCAAGAAAGAACAGATGAACCCCTGGCAAACAGCAGGAACAGCCCCAGGGAAGACAGCTGACTGTCCGGGACACCCAGAGAGGAAGAGGAGCGGGGAGGAAGGGTAATGTCTGTGAGGCATGGGGCTTGTACAGGCATGGTTCAGATATCAACCCCACATCTGGCACAGGAGGAGGGGCGGCAGGGTCGTACCTGCATCACAGGCTCTGTCAGTCACGATCTGGTACACCTTGTAAGGCTCGGAGATGTCCAGCTGGCTCCGCTCAGGCACCTCCTTGAAGTCGGTGCTCTTGTTGAGGGCGCAGCGCAGCCGCGTCTTCCAGGTGGAGGGGTCGGCCTTGTCCGTCCCTTCGTGGTACTTCCCCTTGTAGACGGCCCAAGCCTAAGGGACAGAGGGTGCCCTGTGCCGTGGGGGCTGCCACAGCCTGACCCCCGGCTCGGCTGTCCAAGGGGGTCCATCCACCAGGGTATGAGTCCACCGGCGTGGGGGGGCAGTGGGGAGCCGGGGCTGTGTGTCCTGAGGACTGCGGGGAGCTGGCTGCTGCGGGGTCGCAGGGGAGCACACGGAGCTGGGCAAGCGGGAGCCCCGGGAGTGTGCAGGGAGCTGGCGGTGTGTGCCAGGGCTGCGCATGGAGCCAAGTCCTAGCGCTGCGCAGAGTCAGGTAAAGGACAGTCCTGGCGGTGCACATGGAGCTCGGCTGCACAGAGCTGGGTGAGCGATTCCAGGGTGCGCACGGAGCTGGGCAGCGGGGAGCCCCGGGCAATGGGGAGCCCCGGGAGAGCACACGGAGCCCATTCCCAGGGCCGGGTGGGGACCGCGGGGAGCCAGGGGTACCTTGAAGAGCGCAGCATCCTCCTGCTGCCGGTAATCCTGCTTGGCCGCGTGCTTCCAGGGGATGCGGAAGAGCGTTCGCTGCCGGTTCTCCCAGCGCAGCCCCGGGTACCGGCCGCTGTCGATCTGCGCGATCAGCCACTCCTTCAGCCGCATGGGCGACCCCGGCTCCGCCATCGCGGCCCGGCGGCGAAACCGAAACCGGCTCCGGCTTTCACTTTCCCTTTGCTGGCGCACGCTGCAGGTTCTGGCTACCTCAAGGCGGGGGGGGAAGGGGGGGGGGGAACGGGTCTTAAATTTTTTTCTCCGCTCCACTTTTCCCCACGCAGCAGCGTCAGGAAAAAGCGATGTCGTAATTGAAGGTTACAGCAATGGCAAGAGCTGGAGCTGGTGCCTCCGGGAGGGACCCCCAAAAAAGGTTTTCCCGAGGTTTCAGGCCCTCACCCATATACATCAGTGGTGATTTTAGGCTCTTCTCGTTGTTCACTGGTTCCCGCGGAGGCTCTGGGTGATTGACCTCCACCCCGGGAAGTGCCCTTTGTTAGGGAAATGGTGGGCGCCCATTCCCAGCTCTTGCCTGGGGCTCCAGCCTTTTCCTGCCGTGCAGAACACAATGTGCGGCTCGCACCGGTAATTTACATACCCAGATACCTGCTCTAGGTGTATTTCTCAACACGGGCACCCTGCACTGGCGAGAGAGAGCTAGGCACATTGCATCTACGGGAAAGGGGACAAGGCACCAGAAGGCACACGGAGCTCTCCTGAACCCCTCCCAAATGCTTCCCCTAAAACTGTCAGGTCTCCCACATGCTGCTCGAAGGGGACAAGGGACCCTACTCCATTTGAGCTGGGGACCCAGCCGGGCGTGTCCCAGCTCCAGCGGCTGTGTCCTCCCATGGGACCAGCTGCTCACTCCATGGGTGTGGGGAGCTGCAGAGAGCTGCGGGAACAGCACGGGTTTTCCAGGGTGGTGTGAACAGTCACATGTCCCCATCTCTCAAATCTCTGCTCTAAGGCTCACATCTGCCTCGTGGGGCTCTGGATGCTGAGTCGAACGGGAAACGGGTGGGAAGGGTGGATGAGCTGTGCCAAGGGCTGCCGGGACCGGGGTGGGACACATCCTGTACCAGCTCCCCACTGGCCCCCAGCAGGCCATGGGCTGGGTCACTGGGCCACCCTGGGATGACACTGGTGTCGGTTCCTCCATCACTGCTGCAGAGCCTCATGTCCCTGTGCAGGGAAACCCTGCTCCTCTGCCTGGCTGCTGCCCCCCAAGTCTCCTTTTGCCTTTTGCAGTCCCCCAGGTCTCCCTTCCTGCTCTGAGTCAGAGAAAGTCACCTCCGGCCGAGAGGAGAAGCGAAGTTCCCGAGAGCTACTGAAGCTGCAAAGTCTCCAAATGAATAGTCAGTGGCAGAGAGCCCAGTCCCGGGCTTTCCCAGAGGATGTGAGGACAGGGCAGAGCCACGTGGCACAGAGGGCACATGGGACCACACAGGGTGGACGAGCAAGCCCCACTGGCAGGGCTTTTCTCTCCTTATTGAGCCTGCCCGGGATCCCTTTGTTGCAAAGTGAAGCCCAGGCACCACCTGTGCCCTCCATCTGGGCGAGCTGCGGGGCCACGTTCTGGGAAAAGGGCCTGGGAAGTGACCGACAGAGAATCCACATCTCCCCTTTCTGCCTTGGGAAGCAGTGCTATGGCAAGGAGTCACTGCAGAGCCTCCCAGTGGCTTGCACTGATTACATCCAAGGCCAGGAGATAATAGCAGCCGCCGGCTCGTTTGTCAGCCCCAGCCCGCCGGGATAAGTTTTATCAGCTGGCCGGGGATTTCACGTGGTGCGGCAGCCGCCTGGTGACGCAGGACCCTGGGGATTTAATTACCCGGGCATCAGCGAGGACGCTTAGGAGTCAGATTCCCCAATGTATTCCTCACCGCGCTTCTCCCTTCCCGGGGAAGGTGAAGCTGCTTAACCCTTAAACTTTTCATGCCATAATGAGTTTCAAAAGGCAGTCAAACATTAACTCGTGGCTAACCCTGCCCTTGCCCGGGTTTTTCCAAGCTGTGTAAACCAGATCTGCCAAAATAAATACATCTTGCTGTGCTGTGGAGCTGAGCTGGAGGGGCCAGAGCCCTGTGTGGTTTACAGTGGGAACAGGGGAATCTCTGGGTGTAAACACCTTGGCATAAGGTGTCCCAGTGTGAGAGGGTGCAGCTGTGCATGGGGCACACATCCATTCCAGGTGTGTGGTCCTGGGCTGCAGGGCTTCCACCCTGCTAGGTGCTGAGGAGGCCAAAGGGTGCTGGAGAGCCTGGCCTGGGGGCGAGGGAGCGGGCAGAGGAGCCTGGAAGGAACTGGAAGGAGAGTGGGACCAATGGCAGATGGTGTGAGGAGCAGTGAAGAATGATGCACCCCTGGTTATTTGGTTTGCTCAGTATCTGCCCAGAGAGGGTGGAGCTCCCAGTCTACCTGCATCACCCCAAGGCAGCACCCAGCCCAGCAGGCAGATGCTGGCTGCAGGAAGGAACTCTGGTCTTGAAGCTTTGTCTCCTGGGGGATCCCTTCCTCCTAGAAGAGGGGGGCAGGGATGAGGGGGACTCCAGAAACATGCTCTGAGTCCCAACAGGGACAATGCTGATGACCCAGCTGGGCGTCCTCAGAATTCTTCCCACCTGGGACTCTGCTTCAGGAAAAGGTGTAAATGGGACAGGTCTGGGGCTTGTGATATTCAGCTGGTGCCAGGCTCCCAGTACTCCCAGCAGCTGGAGGAGCCAGCAGACTCCTGGACCTGGTGCTCCTGGATCCAGTGAGTGGAGAGGCTACAGTGAAGCAGGCTCCAGGTGAGCTCCCACCTGCTGCTCCCAACCTCTCCTGGAGCAGAGCTTGTCCCCAGAGAGCCCTGCCCTGGCACTCACATTTCTGGCCTCCCTTGTCACCTTCCCACAAGGCAGCAGGGTGAGCCCTGTCCAGACATGCCAATGTCCCCAGGAGTCCAGTGAGTGGCCAGCAGCAGCTCCAGACTGGTCCCATGCTGGGACCTTCCCCCTTGACATCCCCGTTTCAACCTGGCCATCACAGGAGAGTCAGACCACAGAGAAGGGTATTTATTACAGGGGACATATAAAGTCTTTAAGCAAAATGGCTTAAGGCTCTGCTCTAGTGAGGTCTGGCCAGGTTAAATGCTTGGTTCCCACCTGTTACAGATTGTGCCCTGGGATAGGTGGGAATGGGGTGCAATGGATTCCTAAAGCTACAGTGCTTGCTCAGGGCTTGTGCTTGGCCAGTCTGGAGCTGGACCCTTGCCTGGGAGCCTGCACGGTGGCATTACCTGCTGGCACCCTGGTGTGTCCCTGCTCCGCAGCCACCTGGATGCTGGGAGCTTGTGCTGCTGGTGGGAAAACCGCTCTGAGGGGAGCACTGGCTCTCCCGTGCACCCTGAGGCCATGCAGTGGGTACCAAGTGCTAAAGCTGCTGCTGGCAACACCTGGGTTGAAGAGACCTGTGGCAGAAGAGACCCCCTCTGTGTTCTGTCCCAAGCAGGAGCCTGCAGTGACCCAGGGCAGAGACCTGTGTCCCTGGCACAGCAGATGTGAAGAAGATGAGCCTAGCATGTGCTGCAAAGCCCAACAGCGTCCATGAAACCTGCCAAGACAGAGGGTGGCATGTTTCCACCCCAGAAGAGAAGAAGGAGCTGGGCTTTGTGCAGGTTCCTGCCCAGTGCTCCCTGTCCCACTGTATTGCATCTCCTTCATCTCTCCCAGGCTGTTGGGTGATGCTCACTGCTCTCCCTTGGCTTGGGTCACTTCAGACAAGCCGGGATGCAGGAGAACGTCCTCTTCACCCGCAGCAGGAAGGGACTTGTGCTCCTCATGTCTCTGGCTCTTGGGACCAGTCCTTGCACAGCTCCCTCTGTCCTGGATGTTCCTTCTCTCCCTACTGGCAGCAAGGCCTTTATTTCTTCCTCGTCATTGAAAGGAGACATCCCATACTTCTGCTTCAGGTGCCTGCGAACCTGGAGAAGGAGAGAGAAGTAAAATATAGTGCTGGTTTACAAGGGCAGGTCCAAGCCTGCCAGCAAGGGGACCAGGGAAGAAACCGAGTCCCCTCAGGACTTGTCCTTGCTCTGAGACCCATGGCAGACTCAGCCATGGAGCAGGGCACAGGTGGCAGAAGCTTGTCCCACCTTGCGAGCTGCGCTGCCGCCAAACTCAGACAGCTGCTGCCTGAAGCCGGGGTTGGGGTTGGCGACGGGCCGGATGGTTCGGATGGCATCCAGCACCTCCTGGCAGCTCAGCTCTGTGACAACCATGACGTAGGCAACGACCACGGTGGTACTGCGGGAGATGCCAGCGAGGCTGGCAAGGATAAGTGCAGAAGGCTGGTGTTAGTGGCACACCCTGACCCCATGCTTGCCTCTTTTTCCACCCCTGTGCCTCAGATATTCCAGTTTTTCTTCTCCAAGGACTTGCTCTCCCGGAGGCCTGAGACCTTCCAAGGTCCTGGCCATCAGTGCCTATAAATACCCACTCCACTAGAGGGAATGGGAGCAGCAGCCACTGCCTGGCTGCCTGCCCCAAACCCTGCTCATCCCGCGCACCCAGCTGCAGCAAAAAGCTGCCCCGGCTCCAGGAGTGCCTGGATCCCGCTGGGTTTGAGTCACAAGCCACAGCCAAGGGTGGATCCTGGGTGGGTCCATTGGCACAGAGCCCTCTGGCACAGGCTAGCTTTGATCAGAGCTTGCAGCTAAAGTGAGGGGCTGGAGGGGCTGGGGGCTGTATCTGCTGAGCTGGGGGGACACAGCAACGGACACAGGGGAAGGAGCATTACCAGTGGACGAGGCAGTTCCCTCCATGCAGGCGACACTGATGGATAAAACTGATGCATTCCTTGAAGTGCCTCTTGCTAGCAGGAAAAATAAACCAGACAGAATAAGAACTTCAGGGGTGGAACAGCATTTTTAGCTGCAGGCAGAACAGCCTTGTATGTTTGAGTTGTTTTAGGGGATCTGCCAGCCACTGCTGAGACCTGAGCAGCTCAGTGCTGTTTATTCCCAAGGAAAGGTGGTTTTGCCAGCTCATTCTGTGCTGGGGACACAGAAGGGGACACTGTGCTGGGATTGCACGGGGCTGCCCTGTGACTTGTGTGACTCATGCTGGGGCAATGGGATGCGGGCTGCTCGAATCTCCAGCCACGCCTGTGCCCTTGGCTGGCTCCATACCCTTTATGTGCTCTCCCCTCTCCAAACACTTCCTGGGGGATCCTTGCTGCTCCTCTCCATGGGTGCTGCAGAGTGGCTGCCCCTCACCTCACCCCAGGGCTCATACCCTCACAGCAGTCACTGAACTGGGATGCTGTTGGGGTCCAGGGGTGGTCCCCTGCACTGTGGCATCACATCTCCAGCCTGTGGGTCGTTGTGCTTGAGGAGCTGGAGGGAGTTGGAGCACATGGAGGGCTTGAGAAGCTGTGAGCCCTCACCTCTGGTCACCCTCCTGCCTCCCTGCACATCCCCAGTGCACCCAGGGTACTCACATGTTGGCTTCAGGAGTGTCAGGCAGGGGGATGCGGAGGTAGGTAATGTCCTGGAAGACAGAATAGGAAGAGGAGAAGCTCAGGCACTGCAGCCAGGGTGCCATACACAGTCAGAGCAGGGCTGGCAGTGCCTTTGCTCCTCGCCCACAGCTGCCTACAGGGTTTTGCTTCCCCCACACAGCGTCCTCCCTGCATGGGCATGGGGCCACACTCTCCTTGGGGTGAAGAGCAGGGCAAGGGGACACCAGAAACTCGTGGGAGGGGATGGGAAACAAGAGGAGTCTGGAGAGCTGGAAATTGTTTCCCGTCAGTGTTCAAGGTCGGGTTATAGTCACAAGACAGCCAATTTCCCATCTGGGGGCCGCCCAGCTCCTCTGGGTTCAGTGACCAGGGAGAGGTGTACGTGCCGTGGATGCTCAGAGGGGGAAGAAGATGCAGCATGGAAGGAGCTGCAGGAGTCTACAGGTTGGCATGTGGTGCAGGACCTTACCTTCAGCAAGGGTTGGGGGGATTCATGGATCGAAACAATGTGGGTGATCTTATTCCTGCTTAGCTGCTCCAGGTCTTTGGCATCTGAAGGATAAAACTACGCATCAACATGTATTCATTTCCTACCCTTCTCTTCCCACAGCGCTCCCACCCTGCTTCTACAGCCAGCCAGCACACAGAACCTTGCTCCAGCAGATTGACTGCATCCCACCCCCACATGCAGCAGAGCAGATATGGGCAAACATGGAAACCTGGAATGCCAATCCCATGATCTCAAACCAGAGGCCTCTCCCTGATCCCTTCTCCTTGCTGCTCATGCTGCTTGAACCATTCACACCTGCACAGAAACACCTGGGTCAGCAGGTAGTGTCCCTCCTGCCTGTACTTGTCCCCACTTTGGGAGGAGACATGCCCTGCCCACACCTCCTTGAGCAGACACACACAGAGCACTGGGACTTGCTGCAGCCTGAGAGAACTGCTTTATCTTGTGAACTATGGAAGTGGAGCTGCAGCAATTTATATCGACTCTGATTTTCTGTAAAAAACACCTGAGCAGTGACTTGCTGCTCTCTGGTCTGTTCTCTCTGCAGCTGCATGGACATAAATGGGGTGTCCTTGGCTGTTTGGGGCAACGCCCTGCCTCTCACCAATGCTTCAGCATTCTGGATGTGATCTTGACCTCTGGTCCAGCACAGCAGTTGTTGCACAGAGAAGGAAGCGTGCTTGTCTTGCTGAGCAGCTTCCAAGTGTCTCCCTTTCATGCCACAACCAGCAGATGCAGCAAGCATGGCCAGAGAGAGGGGGGAAACATTTCCCCATCTCATTCTTTTAGGTTTCTAAACTTTCACGTGGTGTAAAACCTTGGCTCAGGGATCCAGCCCAGGATGTGCTAATGGCATGATGTGAATTTTAATAGGAGCGAGTCTCAAGGGAGATACTCTGCAGGGAAGCTGGGCTCTGTGTGGGGAGGAGATGGGGACCCTTGTGGGGACTCACACACCTGCCACCTTCCCATCTGCCTCGGCAGGCAGTGACAGCAAGTGGTGACACTGGTATCAAGGATTACTGGGGCTGGAAAAGCTTCCAGTTTGAGGAAATATCTCTGCGAGCTTAATGTTGCAGGCCTAGAATCTTGTCACCCTGGATTGCCTGGCAGAGTGATAAGGAGTGCTTGGATGGCATCAGACCTAGGCCCCACAGCAGAAGCTGCTCACAGGAACCCCCCTGACGAACCTGGCAGCTGGGTGCCCTTGTCCCTCTGCTCTCAGCAAGCCACAGCCCCCCTAGCCCAACCCAAAGTGCTCCATGGGGCACAGGGAGAACAGAGCTGCCACTCCAGTGACATTTCCTTAGCAACTCACACCAGTGGTTTTACACTTCCACAGCGCTTACAACAGGAATCAAGCTGTCAAAGGAGCCATCAGGGAGGCAGCAGTACTCATAAATGCTGGTTATCATGGCAGATGCCAACATTTGGTCATTAACTGTCCCCTGACAATGAAAATTCCTTAAAATAGTGACTTGGTGTGAGAAGGTGGGACTCTGCCTCTGGGAAATTCCCTCCTGAGGGTGGGCAGCCTCCTCTGGCCTCTTCTACAGCTGCAAAACTGGGGAGCATCACCCTGAAGTGCCCCAGTCCTGCTCCCTTGCACCTGTGTGGCACCACCAGCTCCTCTGCTCCTGGCACAGGATCCATATTCCCTCCTTGGCTCCTTTCCCCCATGCATCCCAAGAGCTCAAGACAGCTGCTAAATGAGGAAACCATGCAAAGGCAGGGGTCTCTGCCTTGCCTTTCCCACAGTGTCTTCACTCCCACTACTGCCAACCCAAACTGGGTGACAGAGCAGAGCATGCCATGGGTGCAGGCAGAGCAGTGGGTGCAGACAGGGTGGTGGGTGCAGGCAGGATGTCAGGCAGCATTTGCAGGCAGAGAGACACCAGCTGAAGCAAGCCCCACTCCCCAGCTGAAGAACATCTCTGCAGCTGCTGGGTTCCACTTACCAACGAAGTTCCCAAGGTAGAGGCCAGGAAGGATCTGTGGGACACGAGGGGAAGTGGCAGTGTGAGCAGTGACCTTGTGCTGTGGTACTCACTGTGCTGGGACCCACGCTGGGAAGCAGTGACCTTGGTTGGAGGGGCCAAAGCTCTGGCATTGACATGACCATCACCAGCCCCGGGGCAGGAATGGTGCCGGGGCAGCTGGACCTGTGCATTCCCAGGGCTGCCAATGCCCTGGCATCCAGGATGTGGGCCTGGATGCAGCCCTGGCACCTGCAACCACCTGGCACTGCACTCTCATGGGCACTGGGAGCCAGACATGGCTTTTTTATTGCTCCTCTTGTTTATCATCAATTAGTCCACCACTGGGGTTTATTACCTGAGCTCAGCAAGTTGCATACACCTTTGTACAGCCTTGGACTATACCCATGACCTGTGGAAGCCCTGCTGCTTGAGGGATGGGAAAGCAACAGGCACAGAGAAGCTCGTAGGGGATGTAGCTGTCCCCCTCCCAGCCCTGAGCTCCACTCCCCTCACTCTGCAATGCAGGAAGCCCATTTCTCACAGCTCAGGCACAGATTGCTCTGGACACCATGTTTTCAGCTCATTTCCCCTAGGAAATTTCACTTCTCATGATGAAAAGATAATTACTTGACAAGGCCTCTGTTAACAGCACTGCAGATGCAGAAGCAGGACACCTTGCAAACCTTGTCAGCCAGAGCTATTTTATATTCTCCCTCACTCCCAGCCTGGGCAGTGAGTTCAATCCTGTATCCAGCTGGTTCTCCACCAGTTTCTCCCTGCAGCAATATTTGGTGCCCAGGGCAGGTGGAGGTGATTTTCACCAGCACAGCTGGACTCACACTTGTCTCACTGCTCACATTTGGAAACGTTTCTCTCAATTGAACAGCTTAAAGAAGGTGTTGTTGGTTTTTTTTTTTTTTTGGTTGGTTTGGTTTTTTTTTTTGGGTTTTTTTTTTTTTTGTTATTCCTGCAATTTTAGATCAATTTCCTATCGACAGGGTGCCTTTAACTCACAGCTGCAGCACTGAGAGGAGCGGGTGGGAAAGCGCCAGTTAGCAAGGGCAGCTCCCAAGGGCAGGACACCGAACCATGAATAAACAGCATGTGCCTGTCCCCAGCACCCTGCTGACCTGGTCCCCAGAGGAGAAAACGGGGCAGCACATAAATGAAATAGTGCCCAACCCCTCTGCCCCGTGATGCCGAGCCCCACGCACAGTCCAGCCCCGCTGAGCAGGGGGTGCAGGACCACCAGGCTCGGGGTCATATAGGGCTCACAGCGTGTGCTTGGTGCTGGTTCCTTGGGATTAAAGGTGTTGGGAAAAGTTCTCCCCTTCCCTGAAGGAACTCGCTGTGACCCCTGCCCTCCACCCCCCCCTCCCGGGCAGCTGTCAGCTGTCCTAGCGCAGTGTCCCTGCCTGTTTCACCTCCGGTGTTGCTCTGCCGGCAGATAAACAAACAAACAAAGAGCCGAGCCTATACTGGACCCGGTGTCGGCAGGTGAAACGCCGCTTGGCAAAGGCAGCCGCCAGGTAAGGGTCTCCCACCTCCGGCACCGGACGAGCCGGCCGGGCATGGCCGAACTGCAGAGCAGCCGCCCCAGCGCTCCCCGTTACCTGGCTCATGCCGTTCCCCATGGCCGACGGCGGGCGCCGGGGGTGGGGACGGAGCGCGGGTGTCCTTGTCCCCAATGCTGCCGTCCTCCCCGTCCCCGGGCGCAGCTGCCGTCCCCGCTGCCTGGTCGGGTTCCCGTCATGAAGAGCTTGGCTCCCGCGGGATCGCTGCTCGTTCCCAGCGCGGCGAGGCCGGGCCGGTGGCTGTGCCGGGGCAGAGGGGACCGCGGCCGCCGTCCTCCGCAGCTCCTGCCGAGGCCCTTCCCCGGCTGTTCCGGCGCTGCCGCGCACCGGCTGCTGCCTGGCCGGGAGCAGACAAAGGAGGAGAAACTCCCCCCCTGCGCCGAGGCGTGGGAGCACGGGGCCGCGCTGGCTGCTGCCTGTCTCCGCTGCCCGCGGCCGCACAAGGCTGCACTGTTGGGAGAAGAACAAAACCTTTGTCCTGCTCCATCAAGGGAGGTCTGTGCGGCCGCGCGGCGAAGCGCCCGGCAGTATGCCCACCCCTGCCCACGCCGTGCCCACCCCTGCATGCACCATACCTATTCCTGCCCTGCCCGCAGCGTGTCCAGCCCTGCTCGCACTGTGCCCACCCCTGCCTGCACCGCACCTCTCCCTGCCCTGCCCGTGCCCACCTGCGGCCAGGTGCCGCAGGATCCCTGCCCTGCCCGGGGGGCTGTAGGAGTGTCCTGAGGAGTTCGCAGGGCCGCAGGATGGGCAGTGCCAGCGAGCTGCAGGGCTGAGGGGCTCCCCAGCACTGCCTGTCGCCGCCAGCCCGCAGGGAGGGTCAGGCCGGGGGTCGCGGGGGCCGGGACAGGCCGCGGGGATCAGGCCGGGGCCGGGAGGGCAGTGTGGGGGTGCGGGGGCCGAGAGCGCCCCCTGGCGCGCAGCCGCGCGGTTGCCATGGGGACGGGCGCGGGCTCCCGCGCCCTCAAAGGCGGGCGGGGGTCGGGTGTCGCGGCCTGCTCAGAGCAGGGCCCGGACGGTTCCCGGTGGGCTCCTGGCGGGTTCCCGGCTCTGTATCCCAGCTCCTGCACATCCCCGGGGCAGCATGTTAAGCCCCATATGCTCCGTGTGCAGGTGGATAGCCCCGCCTCCCCAAGCTTCCCACGGTGTATGGGGACTATGGCTGGTATCTATGGGCAGGTTTAGATGCTGCAGGTATAACAGAATTAATTAGATTGGAAGAGACTTCTGAGATCGTGGAGTCCAACCTATGACTGAACACCACCTTGTCAACCAGACCAGGGCACTGGGTGCTACTCCAGTCTTTCCTTGTACACCTCCAGGGACAGTGAGTTCACCGCCTCCCTGGGCAGCCCATTCCAGTACCTGCACACCTACAGCCCTGTCCTCTCCTGGGCAATGTCTCCTGCAGCACAGTGAGCAGGACGTGATCCCACTGGGAGCCTTAGCGTGCCGTTTGAGCAGCCTGCTCTAGTGGAACGTGTGCCTGCCCGTGGAAAAGGGGTGGAACTGGATGAGCTTTTAAGGCCCCTCCCAACCCAAACCAGTCTGTGACTTTATGAAGGGAGATTGAGGATGGTTTGTAACACTGGGTTGTCCAGAAGTGGTTCAGGAGTGCTGTGGCTGAGCTGCTGCAGGGTCACTGTGGACTGCTGCCTGCCCTGGAGAAGGGGATGCTGGCTGCACAGGGAAGCTACAGCAGGAATGGTGGAACATGGATTGTAAGGCTTGGTCTGTCCTAGCTCCCAGTGTTCATGCAGAGAGACAGAAAATTGAAACTGATCCTCTTCCTCCACAAAGCAAAAGCAGTTCTCAGTGGTATCCATATTTATTTATTTTTCCTCTCAGAATATGTGGTGCAGTTGATCCCCAGAAGCTTCTCAAGGGCAATTAAAGCAAGTCATACTGTGGGAGCATTTGTTGTGCTGAATCTTGTATTTCTCTTTCTACCCAGCTGAGTCAGAACAGCTGCTTAGCAAAGGATCTGAAGAGGTTTCAGAAGCAGTTAGAAAGGGAAGCAGGAAAGCCTGAGGCAAGAAAACGTGCCTTTATTCTGAAGACCCTCAAAATGCCTTCAGAGTACTATTTGTTTGTGGAAGAATTTTGCAAGAACCCTGGCATCACTTGAGTTATGAAACTGGTAAGTGTGTGCTCTCCCAAGGAAAGTGAGAGATGAATGGATGCCTTCGTTCTTCAGAGGCAGAGGAAAATATGCAGGAAACCCACAGGAAGAATCGGGCAGAGCAAGGTAACATGGAGCAGCAGTGCTCCTGGCCAGGTTCCTGATCAACATGTACCACCAAAACACTGCTTCTTGTGTAAGAGTTTATTTCAGCAGCCGAAAGTCAGCTCAGTTTATTTGTAGAAGCAAAGTTAACTCAGTGGTGAGGGTATAAAGTGCAGAGCTCGGTGTGGAGGAACAGGCTGTGCTCCCAGGGGTTCTGGCTGTGGGGTTATGGCTGAGTTCATGCTCTGAAATCTTTCAGTTCAGCTGCAGGTGTGCAAGAAGGTGGAGGTGTGTGCAGGACAGGTGGCTAATTGGGCTTCTGGTTAAGGAACATTAGGGAAGCCCCCAAAGGTGGAGCTGTGGAAACATCTGTTTGGATTTAGGGAAATCCCATTGTGTTAGATGTCGAGTCTGGTGTAAACTTACTGGGTGGAACTCCATCCTGAGAATGTGAAGAGATTACGGGAGGCTCCGTTATCACACAAGCCCAGAATGGTTTGGGTTGGGTCAGAGGGGATCTTAAAGTTCATGTCCTTCTATCCCCCTGCAATGGGCAGAGACAACTTCCATTACAGCAGGTTGCCCAAGGCCCAAGGACGCTTGGCTTGGTTCTGGCCTTGAACACTTCCAGGAGAGGATATCCATTACCAGTCTGGAGCCCGAGCTGGGGTACATTTGGTTGGCATGAACTTCTCTCTGCCCTGCAGGTAGAGAAGGGCAGCCTTATGCTCTGAGTCATGTTTGTCCCCCCAAATCTGGAGCTGTGCTGAACACCGCAGCTTCCACTTCAGCCAGATCTGGGGACTAAGGAAAAACTGTGTTTCCTTTAGAAATTCTGACAATGCCATGTGACTCTGAGAAATGCCTTGGCTGTGCCAGAGGATTCAAGCCATTTAACATCCTAAGTGTTGTGCTGTGGTGCATAATTAAAAACACAGCCCTGCGAGTGAGCAGTCCCTCTGTTTTGTGCAGCAGGTCTGGTGAGGAGGCTGGGACAGGAGGATTTGTCTTACCCTTGTGAGAAGTGACTGGGAGGTAATTATGCAAACTAACTCGTGAATTACAACCAGGAGGATAGCAGCTAGTGATTATCTAACTCTACAAATGGGAAGTGTTAATTGGCAACAAAACCCTTATATTAAGCTGATTTTCTGCCCCACAACCTCAATTAACATGGTAAATAACCAGAACATAGTAAATAAGGATATATGAAAAGCCTGTGATTACTGAAATTATACCAACAACTTAAATAGATTGTGGCTGACCTCAAAACTTGCAGGCAAGTAAAAATAAACTCCATGTTAGTCCTTCTGTTGGTCTGGTTCTGGAGCAGCCCTGTGTTGTGATGTCCCAGGTTGCCCACTCCCACACTCAAGAGGCACTGGTAGGTCAGGCTGTGCCCAGTGCCACGTCCTGGGGCTGCAGGGAGCTGGAGCTGGGCAGCAGTGTGGGAGCTATGCTCCTTGGGTGCCTTATCTGGGCCACTCCTCACCCTCTTTTATGCAATGTGCAGCCTAGGCTGTCTTCAGGATTTTTCTGCTCATTTGCCATAGTTCCCCAACACTTTTTTTGTCTTTCCTGTTTAATTAAGTTCTTCTGTAACATACGCAAATTTAAAATGGGACTTAAAATTCCCAACAACATATGTTGCGTTACGTATATTTCTGGAAACATGTGACAGAGTTTTTTTATTTGCTGCTGTGGGAGTTCCCCATAGGCTGCCTGCTCTGCCTTTGCTCCAGGAATCCTCCAAACACAAACATGAGGGGGTTTTTGTTGAATCTCCCTGCCCCCATAACCTTAAATAAACATGCTTGCACACGAGCAGCTGATGAATCAGGTTACGCAGGTCTTCTGCATTGAAGTTCTGGAAAACTGCAGGAAATGCTAACATTAAAGCCACTAAGTCTGCTCTTCCATCTGTAGGTTGGCAAGTCACAAGGTGGGGGAATGTTCCTGAAAACTGAAATGTATATTTGATTGGAAAAGGTGAGAATGTCTGTCTTTTCTTTGGGCATATCCAACAGGCATTTTGTTCTTTTGCTCTTTTTTCATCCTCTCCTTCTGCCAGTGCTTGGTCTGTTCTCCCATGCCGCCCTCCTGCCATATTCCTTCATTCACCATTCTCCTGGGTAACATTAAAGGTTCTTACAGTGGATTTTCCCAAATGGCTGGATACTTTCTTTGGGATCTGATTTTTAACACTTCATGTGCATATTTATATATAAACTTCCAATCTCAGGTATATCTAATACTAGGCAGCAACTGGGTTATATTATCATATATTTGTATATATATATAATATACACGTTTTATAATATATTTATACTATAAATTCTTTGGGTGATCCTGCACAGGGCCAGGAGTTGGACTTAGATCCTTGTAGGTCCTTTTCAACTCAGGATTTTCTAAGATTCCAGCAGGGTAAAAAAAGGACTGTGCAGTTCTACTGCTTGGTATAAGATGCATCAGATGAACCTTGTCACTTCCAACTCCTGCAAACACCTACAGGACTCAGCTGGCCCGTCGCTGCTGCTGTCACCCTGTCTCTCTCCAGTCCTTTTTCATTGGAAAACTGGTGTCATCAGATCACTGGAAATGTCAGTTTGACAAATCAGCTCAGAACAAAGCTGAAATGTCACTCCTGGTTTTACTGGTAGTGGTTGAATTTTGGCAGCCTTTCTTCTTCTTGGGTTCACAGAATGTAAGGCCAGGGTGATTCACAGGAGAGAACTATTTGATTTTCAACGTGTCACACTTGCTGCTGTATTGGGTTTGATAGCTTTCATTTGATTAACACATCTTCCCAAAAGGTATGCCACCTCAATTTGATGGTTTAGGAGACAGAAAAATCCATCAGTTCTCTCTGTGAAAGTTCAGCAGAGTTCACACTTGCTCTAAATGATCAAAAGCCTTTCCAGAGTAGCAGGTGCAGCAGGCTGCCTTGGGGGAGGGTGTGCCAAGGTTTGGAGACATGATAATGTGAAGATCTTGTTCCAAGCCCCCTGCCATGGGCAGAGACATCTTCCACTAGAGCAGGTTGCTCCAAACCCCACCCAATCTGGCCTTGAGCAATTCCAGGGATGGGTGTTACCATCCACCTTTGGGTGGTAACTGAGGTTCTTGTTAATAGATCCCTTGGGGTGAATTAGAGTGAAATGACACTGAATGACCAATGCACATGTATGAGGCAGATTTGTTTTAAAACAAAAAAGAAAAGGAAGCATACAGCTGTTTTGATTATTTTCTATAAAAATAGAAAAAACAAAGTGAAAACATAAGAGAAAGAAAGAATAAAAAATAGGGGAGAGGGAAAATATCACCACCCTTTGATCCAGTGATGAGATTTGATCATTGCAGTCTCAGTGTCCATGGTCTGCATGATGGTCACAGTCTTCATTCATTAGAAGCCCACACACCCCCAAGACTTCCTCGGGTTATACTGTTCAGTCTCAGGGGAAATGCCTGGATACCTTTGGTGGGGAGGGGTTGTTACACTGTCACATGCAGCTGTGCCTTATCGGGAGGGAGGAAACCGGCATGACAAAAACCATTAACTCACCTCTGCAGGATCTGCTTCTTTTCTGCCTTTTCCCTTATCTGATGCAATAACACTTTGTCGAAGTGGTATATCTGGGAAACAGTAGATCACAGGGCTCAACCAATTTATCTAAGCAAACTTTGGTTTTTCACAATGAGGTGTTCACAGCTTCTCTGAGCAACTTGTGCCAGTGACTCACCTTAATGCACAGCACTAGCTCAGGGCAGTTGTTCTTTCCTTTTCCATTACTTGTTCAGTACTTCTATTTTTTACCTTTTTTTTTGATGAGATAGCATCATGCAGTGTTGGATTTCAGCTCAAGTGGCTGAAAACTGGGAAAATAGTTAGGGACAGACAGGGAAAATAATTAATTGTCGCTGGGGCACAAAGGACTGTCAGAGTGAGAACTGCATATTTGCGTGTTCAGTGTCTATTTGTCTTGGACCTTTATTTCAGCCCAGATGTTCCTCTCACAAACGTGGCAGCACAAAAGCCTGCACCTGACTGATCCTGGCCAGGGAGGGGGACATGCTGCCTGCAGGCTATTCCCTGCTGCTTGCTGTGGGGTCTCCGGCAGGTACAGGTGAGCTGACCTCACCCTGCAAGCTGCCACATGTGCTGCAGCCTCTTAACTGTGCTGCCTCTTCTCCTGACACACGGCCAGGTGATTTCCTTAGTAGCAGCTTTAGGCATGAGGCTGGGCCAGCCATCTGCCTTAATGTTGCTTTGTGCATCTATAAAGTGGATCTTTTTTACTTTAAACTCAATAATGTTCTGGTTAATGCACTCCTGAGAGGTAGATGTAGCTTAGCCCTTCGCTTCTGAGACCTCAGAGGGACAGCAAGGCTGGCATTGCTGCACACAGCTGTCACTGTTAAGCTGCCTCTCTCAAGAGGTGGCAGCTGAGGGAGAGAGAGGAGAGAGGACGGAAGGAAAAAAAAATAGGTTGTCAGATTCCTCATGAATCTGAGAATAGTGTTTGAGCGTCATGGAGAATGGTGTTGAACATCCCATTTTATGGGCTGCTCCCTTCTATTAAATCTCTCTTGTCAGTAGGGAAAGGAGAGTTTTTGCAGTACCCTGAGAGCAGAAAGGATGTCAATTGCTGCTGGAGAACTTCTGATGGAGACCTGGGGACGGTTTTCTCCTGTAGGTGTATAGCAGTTAACCCTGGAGAATTTAACTGCTGGGTGCAGTTGGTGGTCCCAACCTTCTGGTCTCTGGCCTTTTACTCAGAATTCTTGCTGGGCTATGGAGATTATGATTGAAAACAAACCACATGGACTAAATGTGTGGTCATCTGGTGGGAATGACTTTGTGTAGTTGTTTGGATGTCTCAGGGCTGCAGGTGAGTGATCAAGCAACTTGGACAGTGCTTGACTCCCAAGTGTGGGGCACATCCACTGGAGGTTCTCACTGTGGATATGGACAAGCACTTTTATCCAGTGTTCAGAAGGGGATTAGCAGTGACAAATGCTACTTTGAGCTCCTGGGCTGTGACATCCCAACCCAGATCTGAAACCCTCAATGTGTTATTAAGCAGACAAGGGATTATAGTGTCAGGTCAGCTGCTGGCCCTGGTACAGGGGTGTCTCGTGATGCTTTCACACCTTGCATGTAGGGGTTTGCAGGCTGAGTGAGCTGGTGTGGTGCAGCAAGTGAGATGCACAGCTGTGTGAACTGGTTACATGAAGGAAGCTGCCACCTGGAAGGATATAGCTGCTTTTAATCAGAGTATCAGACTTCAGCTGGGTGCAGCACCATATAACTCTGTCAGATCTCTAGCCCTGTGTTGTGAAACCCTGCCAGCTTGGCTATTTCTGGAAGATGTTCCCCTCTAACTACCAGCAAATCACAAGTATCAGAGCACCTGCCAGAGATGGAGGGTTATGATCATCTCTCCTGCTTATATGTCCCACAGCAGTGCCCCATCAACAGTGATAAACTTCCCCCCAGAGTGGTTTGGCTGCCAGCAATGAACATCACCATGTCCATGGTGCACTGACTGAGATGCAGGCCAGGAACTGAGGGTACTTAACAACAAAAAGCCTGTTAAAACAGAATTTTACTCTGTTGGTTTTGTTTGTTTGTTTTTTAACACAGGTTTTCTCCCTGGTTAAGTGAAAAATATTTATAATGAAATTCAGCTGAAATTCTCAGAAATTTATCTGCTACATTCGCAACCCAAGTATTGCAACAGCAGGAACCCGAGAACACAACTGATTTGTCATTACAAGAGTTGAGAGAAACAGAAAGAGCAAACAGCACTACAAAAATGACAAGCAAAAATACGATTATTATTCTTTCAGTCTTAGTCATGTAAAGAGCAAGCAGAAGCATAGGTAAGGCAATTTCCCTTAGATGTGACTTATGTTGATGGTGCTCTCCTATGAAATGACTCTGATTTAACTCTTCCTTCTAACAAGACATGGTCACTGGTATTACTTGTTACAGCACTGTGTCCTGTCAGCTTCAGCCCAATATTTCACATGGTGCCACTGGAGACAGTTTTATTTCAAATGAACAAATAAATTAAGCTCATTTCTGGTCTGGGATTGCTCTAATGTGCACAGCCTCAAACAACATTACTGCTAAGGCAGCCTGCAGGTAAAGGGCTGGAGTAACTTCAGTTAGTCAGGAAAGAAATGAATGAAAGTCCTCGATGTCATCACAGTGCTGCTGGGCTCTCAGAGAGATATCTGAACACTCTGCTGGGAACCTGTTCCCTGCAGACACCCACATCTGCAATTAAAAAGGGTTAATGCTCATTCTGTGAATCTTCCTGAGCACTTACTGCTTCAGCATGACTTTTTTTTTTCACTTTTCTTTCTGGAAGCCAAAGGGATTTTTTTTTTCTTTAGTATCATCAAGAACAGGAATAGAAACTTTGCAATAAGCTCAGAATGTTCTTTGGCTCAGCACATGGGAAAGAGATTTAGGGTTGGATTTCCTATTGCTTCACACTCACTCCTGCCTGCTAGCTGGGTAATGATTTTGAGGGCAGGCATTTTTCTTAATGAGCCATTGGCAAAACTGCCTGTTTCTCCCTAATTTACTTTTCTATCTCCTCAGCTGGGTTCTGGAGGTAAACACTTCACCTTCCTGTACTGCCAGCTGCCAGGGAGACTCTGAACTCAAGTTCATCTTCTGAAAGACTCACTTTGCATTGTGAACAATGACAGCTGGGGGTGAAGATGTTTATCACTTTCTGAGGGGTTTTATTACACTGTTTGGGATGGATGGTCTGGTTTCATGATTTTCTTGGCAACTGATCATAATCCTCTAAC
Organism: Irena cyanogastra; assembly: GCA_013397155.1. Lineage (NCBI taxonomy): Eukaryota > Metazoa > Chordata > Aves > Passeriformes > Irenidae > Irena > Irena cyanogastra. The sequence goes on along the minus strand of VWZV01010119.1, from coordinate 323,400 downwards.
CTTCATAGTGATTAAATGACAAATATCCAGAAGCAGAGCAAAGTAAGGAAGCAAGCTGCCCCTTCAGAGTGGGAAAACAAGGCAGCATGGGGCTGCCAAGGGACAGGAGCCCGTGCTGGAGCCAGGACTTGCACAAGAGCTCTCTGTCAGAGGTCCTTGTGCACTGTGCCTCCCACTCGAGCTGCTGCTGGAGTGCTGTGTTCCCAGCAGCTGGCCTTGCAGCATTTTGTCATTGACTATACAACTGTGCTAACCCCAGATATTAATAGCAGAGAGATGTCCCCTGCTTTCAGCTGTTCAGCTGTGTCCCTGGTTGTCTGGGAGTTGATTCCTGCATGCAGCTGGGGTATTGTCCCTGCTCAGGTACTTCAGCCCATGAGTTTGATGCCATAGGCTGACAGGGAGGGAGCAGCATGTTGGAGGCTTTGACCTGGTCTGGAATGACAGGCCTGTCAGCAAAGAGGGAGATCTGGGTGATTGAGAACATGGCAAACATACATTTAGGTGCAGAATTCATCCAGTCCTGCTCACTCCTGAAGCTGTTGGCATGAGAGGGTAATGCACATCTTCACTGGGGAACAAGAATGGGTGTGTGAGCTCTTAGGGAATTAGGAGACCAAAAGGACCAAATTTCTTCCAAAAATGACTCTCTGCAGTTGCTGTGGTGACTGTTTATTGGGCACTTCCCTGAAGCTAGTTGTGTATTTTACTGATTTTTTTTCTCCATACTTGGTGAAGCTGACACACATTGTACCTTTTGCCATGTACACCTCAGTGTGTCTAGCATCATCTCTGGCTGTGGATTCTAACAAACAACACATGAGTAGAGCCTCACCTGAAAGTGAAACATCACCTCTCCTCTACAGGCAGGAAGAGGAAGGTGCTGTGTAAGTTGCCTGTTAATGAATTCATTGTGGTTGCTGTGTCCTAGGAAGAGACAAATGAAGCAGCTTTTCAGGAATCTTGTGCACAGCAGAAAGTGTGGTGCTAATCCCAAGCTTGGGGTGGGAGACACCCTCATGGATGAAGCTCACTCTCTCCTCGTGTCAGTCAGCAGCAGCTCCCACTTCTCTCTGGACACCACTGGCTCACCACAAGGCTCCCTTGCTTCTGAGAGTTTCCCAGTTTGGAAGCTGCAGTGGGCTGGAATGAGGTATTTTAGCTGACACAGGGATGCTTGGCTGCTCAGTTGGCCCTCTGCACTGCAGAGCTTAGTTCTATTCCATGTAAGAAAACAAAGAGGCTAAACACATTCTGCACAGAAAAACAAAGCTTTTAGGACAGGCAGGCAACTGATCCTCCTCCTGCTACTACTATGGAAACATGTCAGAGCAGAAAACCTGTTGCCATGAGACTGTAAAAATAACCCTGCCATCACGTTACAGAGACATGGACTGGCTGCACCACATGGGTTATGTAAGAGCAGCTCCAACACTGGGATGTGGCACTGTGAGCTGCCTCCTGCTCCCAGGAGACAGGCAAGCTTCTGAAAAAGCTGCAGGCAAGACAGTTCAGGTAGTAAGTCTGTTATTTTTAGTCTGTGTATCTGAAATATAAGCCTGAAGTGGACGGAGACACATTTAGGGTATGTAGTGTCAGCAGCAGAAATTTTAAAAGTTAGACCAAGCAATGGTAGTTGGGTTTTTCTGGTTTAAAAAAATCCCACCTTGGTTTTAAAGGGTCAGATACAGGGTATTTTTTGGAACTCTGTGTAATTTGAAGCATGTTTAGAACTGGCCAGGGCAGGAAAAGGCCTTGCTAAGTTGGAAGGTGGTCAGGGAGCCAGGGAAGTGGTGGTGCTGTGTTTGACATTGTCATGGCTGGGAAAACAGAAAGAGAGCAAGGGACCACGGCCAGGAGCAAATTTTAAAACTTTTGCAGAAACTTCCACTGGTTACATCAATTGTCCTTTTACTACAAGACAAACTCAGTGGCTATTCCTGCTCAGCCCTCCTCAGGCTGCTTTTTTAAATATACCCAAGTTTTATCCCTTCACCCAGTCCTGAAAGCCTCATTTCTGTCATCTCTTGCCTTCCAACAGTGGAACATGTTTTCCCAGCAAGACTAAAAGGATGCTGCCTCCTCCTGCTCCTCCCTACACATCCTTAGAGATTCCTGACGTGCCTCAGATGTACAGCTTTGCTTTGTTTGAATGCCACGGGCGTGCACAACTCCTCTTCTGTGCTTCAGGCATGTGGAGGATTCCCAATCCCTCCTACTCCTGTTCCCAATGTGACAAAGGAGCAGCTCTGAAGCCAAACCCCAGAAGCGTTCACATAAACCCCCAACAAGGAACATACACAGGGAGTCAGGAATGTCCCACTGCTGTGATTTTAATGATCCCACTTCCACCCCAGCCGTGGGCCTTTGCCCAGTGCTGTGTCCAGCACAGCTCTGCCACCCAAGGTCCAGCACAGAGCAGGAAAGGGTTTGTGCTCCAAAGAAACTGCAGAGCTGCAGCTGAGGAGCCAAACGATTCCCAGGGCCTTCACCTGGCTGGGCTCTGGACACACCAAGGTCCCGCAAATCCCAAGGACTGTGGCTACTGAAACACGAGCCCACAGTGACAGCCAAACAGGCTGTGACAATGGCACGGCCACCTCAGCCCTCCAGGATGCGGTTGATGAGCTTCATTTCCTCGGCAGACATGGGATTCAGGTTAAACCCCTTCAGCTCAGGTTTACCTGAGAAAACATATTGAAAACATCAGGATTTTGTCACCGAAGTAGTGAAGCAGTTCATGGTAAACCCAAGAGGGGCTGCGGGGAGGGGCAGGGACAGCCCTGGAAGCTGAAGTGGGGTCACCCTAGCACAGTGCTGGAGGGGGTTTAGGGTGCTGGAGGGTGACAGCAGACAGACAGACAACACTGCTGGGGCAGGGAGGGAACTGCAAAACCAGGGGAAAAGAGGCTGCAGGAACACATGGAACTAAGGAATTTCTGGACCCTCCTGATACACGAGTCTGCTCCCAGGCACTGAGCAGGTTCCAGCGTGGGAGCGTTTACCTTGAGCTTCATAGAGCCGGTTGACCTTCACCCGCAGCTCTTTCCGGAGGTTGTTTATCTCCTCATCCAGCTCCTCCTGGTCTGCGGCAAGAAGTGGGAGTGAGGAGGACTGCGGTGAGCTCTGGGATGAAGGCTCAATTCCCCATGGGCGGGTCTCACCCTGCCTCCACCACCCCCAGGGCCGAGCAGCTTCCACATGTGCTTCCCAGGGCACAGCGTGGGCCAGAATCAGCCTCTCCAGAGGTTCTGGGCACCTCCAAGCCCATCCCTGTACAGAACTCCGTAATTGAGCCAACATCTTGTTAATTATGCTGCTAATTAAAACACCCTCGGGGTGACCTCACCCTGCCGCAACATCTCCCGGGTCTTCGCCTTCGGCAGCTCGATGAACATGCTCCCGAAGCAAACCATGGCCTTCTCTGGGGTAGAAGGGAACGGAAGGGAAGGGGCTGTCAGCGGAGCCGCTCCCCGACCCGCGGCCTCGAGGTCACGGCGGGCGCAGCCAGCCCGGCCTCACCGTCAGGCTCCGGGTCCTTTTGCAGCGCCCGCAGGGCCTCGCGGTTGCGGTTCCGCTTCACGTCCAGGTCCACGATCTGCAACGAGAGCGAGAGAGGCGGGAGAGGCCGGGACTCGGGGCTACCGGCGGCGGGACAGAGCGGGGCGGGGGAGGCCCGCCGCAGCTGGGTCGTACCTGCTGCCGCGCCGCCAGCACGTCCTCGGCCAGCTCCTCCACCTCGGCCAGGTAGCGCAGCACGAAGGCCGGGTCCCGGGCCATGGCGGGGCCGGGAGCGGGGCCTCCACCGGGGCCGGTCCGAGTCCGCCGCCGTTCGGCT
>VWZV01010119.1:256483-315089 GCA_013397155.1 Irena cyanogastra | reverse complement strand
GTGATAGGGGTGCTGAGGGGATGGGGGTGCTTCTGGGCTTGACACACCTGCTGCAGCTGGGGCAGGTCTGGAGGTACGAGGGTACCTGGGGGTGAGGGTACAGGGGGCTGGGATGGGGCTGCTGCAGGGCCTGATGCAGTTGCTGCAGCTCAGGCAGGTCTGGAGGTACGGGGGGAAGGGGGCACGTGGGGGTCATGGAGGCAGGCAGGGCCTGGAGGGAGCGGCACAGTGCAGCAGGGACATGGGTGGGAATAACAGCATGGAGACTTCGGGAGGGCTTGGCAGGGCGTGGGGAATGGGTGGGGATGGAGAGGTGAAGCAGGAGCCCCGGCAGCTGAGGGAGGCACAGGGGTCAATCTCTCTGCAGCCCCAGAAAGATGGGTGGTGGAGAAGAGCTCCCAGCCGTGGGCACAGGGGGTGTGGGTAGCAGCTGTGGGTGTGGGTAGGAGCTGTGGGTGTGGGTGAGGAGCCGCAGCCCAGCTCGGTGCCACAGCCCTACCATGCCTGCTGCCAGTTGGTGCTGGGCTTGTTGGGGACCTGCCTGGCCATGGCGGTGTGGTCCTGGGGGCGTGAAGTGATTATGCTGGGCCCTGAACACCTTGAGGCTCCTGTCCTGATCTCGCTTTATTTGTGGGGTGGTGGGCAAAGAGGTGCTGGTGGTTCCCAGCCTGTCCAGGCTCTGCTGCTGCCCCATCCCAGTCTTGGGGACAGGCTGGTGGTGTGGGCAGGGCAAGCAGCAGACAGACAGGCTGGGGCAGCTCAAGGCCCTTCATCTGCCTCTTTGCAGACCCCCCAGATGCACAAGGTGATGTTTTCTTGGCACCTTCCTCCGCTGATCTGCGGGCCCAGCCCCGTGCCCTCCCAGCTCCAACCCCACGTGCTGGGGAAGAGCCGGGCACTGACACCGAGCAGCTCTCGAGGAGCTGGTGCCGGGAGGGCACACAAAGGCAAATGCCCAGAACAATGCGTGGAGCCGGCAGCACTCCCCGCTCGGGTTTCCATCCTGTTTCCCCTCCTGAGTGCTGTAGTAGAGGCTCTTTGCTCGTTCCGTGTTGTTGTCTGCATGTTCATTCCTCTGCTGCTCCTTCTGAGATGCTCCGGGGTGTTTAACTTTGTTTGGCAGTGCAGTGTGTGCCGTGCTCAGCACACCTGCCAGCACACCTGCACTCCTCGATCCCCCTGACAACACAGCCACTCTCAGGGTACTCTGGCTGCAGGGTGGGTGCCAAACCTGCTTCAGTGTGCGAGGGGAGCTGGTGAGGAAGAGGACAGGAGCTCTCTGGCCCTGCCTCCAGCTGGCATGAGCCTGACACACCTGATCCCGGCCCAAGCTGGAGCTGAGCCGCAGGCGAGGGCTTTGCTCCTGGGGGTGTCAGTCCCGCTCTTGGATCGGCTGCGCCATGGAGACTCCTAAGCCAATTAAAGCGGTAACTCTCAGCACTCACCCTCCAGGACATGTCGGTCTCAAGCAGCAGCTGAGGCTCTTTCTAATCTCTGGATTTGGGATTAGTTGGGGTGACCAGTTAAATGCAGTTTGTTAAACCCATTAGTGGGGTTGGATCCGGTGCAGGAGGATGTGGCAGTTAGAGCAGTGTTGGATAAATGCTGCAGGTGAAAGAAAGGATTTTCCCTGGTCAGAGCACTGTGCCCTTTGCCAAACATATCCTCATTCCTGATTTACCTGCTTCCTCCCTCACCTCTGCAGATGTCACCTCTACCAACCTCACTGCACAGCCCTGAGCCCCACCTGTGACAAAGACCCTCAATCCCAAAAAAGAAAGCTGCTTCCCACCTGCAAAGCAGCTCTGAGCACAGGCTCTGTGGTTATCCCTAATTAAAGCTGTTGAAGTTAGCTGTCATTGATATGTTCGTGGTGCATGTGCACAAACTCCATCACGGGTGGTCTCCAGAGATGCTGCTGGTGACATGACCGTGTGCCCATGTAAGCAGCAGCAGCATGGGCCTGTCCCCACCTGGTCCCACACTGCCACTGTGCTTGTGGGCCATGCTTGGATGGTTTTGCAGCTCAGGAATTGTTATCCACTCACAAAATCCCCAGCTTCTTCACCAAAGCAGCTCTGCAGGGCAGGGATGCTGCTCATGCCAGTGTGCCTCCTGCCTGGAAGTGTGTCAGGGTCCCCTGCCACTTCTGTGGGCTGGCAACTGGCCAGGGTGTGCTGCAGGTCCCATTGGGCTGGGGACAGCCCAATCTGTGCCTGTGTCTGTGTCAGCCGAGGGTCACACATGGTTTGGCTGCCTGGGGTCACTGGGGCCAGACGAGCAATTCCCTCTCTTCCTGAAAGCCCCCATCAGCCTGTGTACCCCCATCCTCTGCTGGCTTGGGGACCCAGTGCCACCCCTCAGTCCTGGTGCAGTCTGGTAGCAGTCCAGGAGGGCAGGATCATCCTGGATGGCCTCATGAGGGGTTGCAGAGCTGGGACCTGCAGGTTTCCCCACCACTCTGCTCCCTAGAGCTTTGCTCTGTCTGTGTGGAGGCAGGCGCCCTCCCAGCCCTGGGAGCACCCAGCTTTGGGGTGTCAGCTTGTCCTGCTGCAGGACCCAGTGCTGGCAGTCCCCACCTGGCCCTGGCACAAAGGACAACGGGTTTTTAGGGGCAGACAAAGCCTTTCTCTCAGCACAGGTGCTCTCAGGTACTCCCATCTGCCTCAGGTAGCCAGGGCATCTTGGGGTGTGGGGCTGGTGGGACACAGTGGGCGCAGTGACATGGGCACATGGGCAGCTCTCCCTGATGACCTGGCTTGGTAGGATGTGTAAGGGATTAAAACGGCTGTAACAGAGAAGCAATTTTCTCCTTGTTTAAATACAGGATTAAGGGACGAGATCCCAAATTATCTTCTAGGAAAATCACACTTCCTATTGCTCGCTCTGGGACCAGAGGGTCCCTCGTCCTTTTCCATCTGAGGATGATGATTAGGGGATTTGTTTGTAACCAGTGTTGGGCTCTTCTCTCTTCTCCTCACTTATTTCTTCCAACACCTGAAAACTGGGCTCAGTAGTTGGGAGTTGGGGACAAACAGTGACACTGGTGACAAATCCAGCTGTAGTGGGGCTCTGACAAAACCAGTGCCCAACCAAGCCACCACCTTCCTGCTGCAGGGTTTTTGTTGGATCACTCTTTGCAATACAAAGGAGGGAGCAATTAGCCCTGAGAGCTCTCACTGTCGGTTTCTGCCTCATCATCAGTTTTTTTGAAAATTAAATGATTTTTTTTCAAGTGATTGATTCTGTGTTTCCCGTGCAGCTGCCGTGGCGCAGGGCTGGGGAGCGCCTGCCGCGCTGGCAGCGCCGGGATCGCTCACTGGGCTGAAACACCACGGCATGATCAAATGCAGAACAAATAAGAATCAACATTTCATTCGGGCGAGTTGATGGGAGATGAAATCTCATTTTAATGAGACCTATGGAGCTGGCAGACAGAGGGATAATTGTGCCCTTGCTGAAAGCTGGGGAGGCCACGGGTCACTTGTTGAGCAGTGCAGGACCCAGGGCTGGGGCTCTGTAGTGTGTGTGCGGGGGCTGCTCTGTGCCATGGACAGTGGGATCACTGATGAGCTCAATTATCAAGACAAATTACAGGGCAGGATGAGGTCACCAACTCCCAAGCCTGGTTCGTGCATGGGCACCCTGGGACAGTAGTGACACCCTACAGCAGCCAGGGCTTTGCATTGCTTCCCCTGTTGTTTCCCCCTATGCTGTGCCTTCCATCCCTGGGCTGCCCACTGGTTTGCTCCCCACCAGAGAGGAGGGTCCTTCAGCGGGCCCTTCTGAGGTGCCGTGGCCCTGGTGGTGACACAATGGAAGCGCTGGCCTGGCTGCCGTGAGCAGGTGGCACTGGGATGCAGATCTGCGCCAGGAGTCAGGAGCCAGGTGGCCACAGCTTCTCCCCACCCCAAGCAGTGAGGGACCGGCTGCAGCAAAGGCTAAAATTAGGTGCTGCCCCGGAGGTGGAGGTTAAAACGTCACTTTGACACCAGCACAGAGAAGCCAGTGAGGGCTGGGAGTGGGGCTGGCAGGGCAGAGCAGATGGCAGCAGGGTGTCCTGAGGGCTCAGTAGCCCCAGCTGATGGCCCTTACTGTGCTCTCCAGGGTGTGCAGCACAGAGGGTGGGAGCACTCTGCTGTCCCTGCAGCGGGAGCAGGGCTGGCTCCTGCCTCCTCCTGCTGACGGATGAGCTGAAAGTGCTGCGATCAGGCTTTCTCCCATGCTCTGGGCTGATGGAGTTGTCTGGCAGCACATTCTGGAGCTGATGGAGAAGCCGTTGCTCTGCCAGAGGATTTTATTCTTTGAGAGGAATCTCAGAGTGGTCTGATGTCCTCCTGCTGCACCTGTTTTCCTCCTCACCCGGCTCCCTTCTCCTCCTCGCCAGCAGAGCCCTGGCCGTGGCGCAGGCGGGACTGCCTGGGGAAGCCCTGCCTGGCCAGCCCTGCGTCCCCTCCTGTGGTGCCAGATCTGGCCCGGTGCCGTGGGGAGGGTCCCTGGTGGCGGTGACTCAGCCGGCGTGCGTCGGTGCCACGCACACCTCCACTGACCCCCGGCCGACGACCAGATGGCCGGGGCCAGCGTGTGGCTGCGCCTGCAGCCCTGCCAAGAGCCCAGGCAACACCGGCATGAGCGCCAGGAGCTTCCTGTGGGCAGCACGGCATAGCCAGCTGGTTCCTCCATCCTGGCCGGGGCAGGAGGAAGCAGGGTGGGCTCTGCGCCAGCTGGGATCAAAATATCCCTTTTGAGAAGCAGCTGGATGTGGTGCTGCATTGGGGCAGTCTGAATCCATGGGTGGCTGGAAAGTGAAGCTGTGGATGGGATCCCTGTCTGGGAGAAACCAGACCCTGGATGGGTGGTTAAGGATTGGGGTGATGGGTGGGTAGGCACTGTATGGCTGGGTGGGCAGCATGGTGATGGCCCGGGGCTCTGAGTGCTGAGCTGGCTTTGCACAAGCTGCCCTTTCCCAAACTGGAGCCCTGTCCTGGGACAGGACATTGCTGCTGCCCTGCAGCTCCTGGCACCCCTGGGCTAGGGGGCTTTCCATGGTCCCAAATCAGCGAGAACAGGTTGGCAGTGATCACAGGGCATTCCTGGTGTGGACGGAGTGGGGTGAGCTCAGCTGGCAGCGTGGGCTCGTCTCACCCTTCCCCTGCCTCGCGCAGGTACCTCCGCACGCTGTACCTGGGGCTGCAGAGCCGGTGGCAGGCCGAGCACCGCCGCCGCCACTTCTACTGGCGGATGATGTTCGAGAGCGCGGACATCAGCATGCTGCGCCTGCTGGAGGCCTTCCTCAAGAGCGCGCCCCAGCTGGTGCTGCAGCTCAGCATCATGGTGCAGCAGAACAGCATCGAGCCGTTGCAGGGTAAGGGACAGCGCTTGCAGGGGACAGGGTGGGGGGAGGGAGGTCCCTGGCTTCTGTGGGCTCTCATGGCCGCTCCCTGCAGGACTCTCAGCCTCAGCCTCGCTGGTCTCGCTGGCCTGGATGATTGCATCCTACCAGAAGGTGCTGCGGGACTCACGGGAGGACAAGATGCCCATGTCCTACAAGGGCGCCGTGGTGCAGATCCTCTGGCACCTCTTCACCATCGCCGCTCGTGCCATCGCCTTTGCCCTCTTCGCCTCCGTGTTCCAGCTGTACTTCGGCATCTTCATCGTCACCCACTGGTGCATCATGACCTTCTGGATCATCCAGGGCGAGACGGATTTCTGCATGTCCAAGTGGGAGGAGATCATCTACAACATGGTGGTGGGCATCATCTACATCTTCTGCTGGTTCAACGTCAAGGAGGGACGGAGCCGCTACCGCATGTGCATCTACTACATCATCACGCTGTCCGAGAACGCCGCCCTCACCATCCTCTGGTTCCTGTACTACGACCGCGAGGCCACCTCCGACTTCAACGCCTTAATCCTCGTCTGCGTGGTTAGCTCCAGCTTCGCCCTCGGCATCTTCTTCATGTTCATCTACTACTGCCTCTTGCACCCCAACGGCCCCATCTTCAGCCACCGCTCCGTGGGCTGCATCTTCCGGCAGGAGCCGCCCCCGGTGCCGGGGTCCCCCGTGGAAGCCGTCACCAGCCCCCCGCGCTCGCTGCCGCGGACTACAGGAGGGGAGCGGGACGGGGCGCCGGGGGAGCGGGACAGCTGCGTGCCCGTCTTCCAGGTGAGACCCTGTGCCCCGCCGGCGCCGGCCGCCCGCGCCCCGCGGACAGAGAGGCCCGTCATCCGCATTGACCTGCCCAGGAAGAAGTACCCGGCCTGGGACGCCCACTTCATCGACCGGCGCCTGCGGAAGACCATCCTGGCGCTGGAGTACGCGTCGCCCGTCACCCCCCGCCTGCAGTACCGCACCCCCGGCGCCCCGCAGGAGGTGCTGGAGTACGAGACCACCGTGTAGGTTGCAGGGCGTGAGGCTGCGGCGGGAGCCCTGGTGCCACCCAGGCCACCCTGTGTCTCCACAGCTGTTTGCCTTCCTTTGGGTTTGCCGGCGCTGCCGTGTCGCCATGCCAAGCATCCCGTGGGCGGCGGCCGGGGAGGTCTCTTGGTGCTATCCCCTCCCCGCGCTGCCTTCCCGCAGCCCCGACCCGTCCCACCCGACAGCGGCCGCCCCCACGCCCTCCAGGGCTCGTCCTTGCCAAAATACCTCACCGGTGCCTGAGCCCAGGCGATGGGTGCTGTGGCCCGTATCAGTGGCGCAGGATGGGGACCGGGGGCACCCTGGGATGGGGGCTGGCAGCTGCCAGAGGCACGGTGGGGCACGGTGGGCAGCACAGGGGAACACAGGTGCCTGTGCCACAGCAGAGCCGTGGGGATGGAATGTGGCTGCACTGGGGTGTGCATGGGGCTTGTGACCTCCAGGGAGTTGAGGCAGGGGCAGCCGGGGTCCATCCAGTCCCCCTCAGGTCTCCCAGTTCCCCCACGCTCTGCCACACCAACCCTAAGTGAGCCCCTTCATATCCATCCTCAGTCCCTCCGGCTCAGGGTTGAGCCATGTCACCACCTCCATGGGGTCTCCAATATCCTGTGGGGTGTAGACCCTGGCCTGGGGGGGCCCTCATGGGTGGGCACGAACCTTGCACCCCTGGTTCAGAGCTGGCTCCCCAGCTGCGGCCAGAATGGCTGCACCCCATCCTCCCCCCCATCCCCACAGGAACTGCTTCAACTCATTGGGTTTGTTTTCACCTGAATGGTGACATTTTTTTGTGACATTTTCTACCTCCGCTGGGGCCGGGGGTGGCAGGGCCTGGCTGGCACCACTGAGGGGTATGTGCGGGGCCGCCGGCGTTCCCCGGATTCCCCAAAGTGGGATTCACCCCCAGCCGTTCTCCTCTCCTGGGCTGGCATCCCTTCCCACCCGGGAGCATTTCCATTCACTCCTTCATCAGCATCACCCCCCTCCAGCTCTGCAGTATAAAGCTGAGCTGGGACCCTGCCTCCCCTGACCTCATCCTGTGTCCCCCCTGCCTGTCCCCTGCCAGTCCCCTGCCCCTGGCCCGCCTGCCTCCCTTTGCTCCTGCCTCCCCAGAGGAGTGGGGCCACTTGGGCTCTGGGTTTGAATGTGTCCCTGGTCCTGCCCAGACCCACCAGCCCCCACTGAGGGGCTGTGCTGAATGTACCCCGTGCCCCCAGGCCGGGACTGTCCGGGGGGGTTGTGTGCATTTGTGTGTGTGTGTGTGTGTGCAGGGGCTGGCAGGGGTTTGCAGGGCAGGGGAGCTGTTGGACCCCCCAGCCTTGCCTTGCCCCCCACACCCACAGCCCCTGTGCCTTCCCTGCATCCCCTGTGCCCCCGCCATGGCTCCACAGGGTTCCGGCCTCTGGCTGCCCCAAGCCACAGTGCCAAGCCCTGCCCAGGCTGGGGAGCGTGGGCAGCACCGAGAGCCCCTCTGTGCCATGGGGCACCGTGTGAGGCACTAGAGGATGGGAGGAGTGGGATGGGAGAGCTGCACCTGGGAACGGTTGGGATGTGGGGTTCCTGAGGGCCGGTGTGGGTGCCCGGCCCTGTGACACGGCCGGGGTGCGTGGCTGTGTGGTGGCAGTGGCATCATGTTGCTTTTGTTTCCCATTTATTGGTAGCTGGGGTGGCAGCAGGCTGGGCTGGCCATCGCTGAGTTCACTGGTGCTAACTGGTGCTAACTGGAAGCCTTGGAAACCCTTTAGGAGGAGGGTGCAGAGCATGGCCAGGCTGGGCAGTGGGCTGGGCCCCTGCCACCTGCACTGCCGTCACGGCAGCCCTCGGGTGTGTGCTGGTCGTGCGGGGGCAGCCCCGGCGTGGGGCGGCTCTGGGGCGGGGTCTCTTTTCCTCAGGGAAGGTGGGAGCAGCAGCCAGGGGTGCCAGGCTGGTCCGGGGGCTCACTGCTGCAGGTATCAAGCAGTGTCACCGCAGCCCCTGAACGGTGCCCAGGTGGTGGCAGCTCCTCCCTGGGTCCGGCTCACAGAGGATCTGGGGATGGGCTACATGGGGGCTGTGTGCCGGCACGGGGCGGCTCCTCTGGGCTCCCCCTGCCCCGGCCCCTGTCCACCCCAGGGCAGAGACGCCATTTGGGCATGCCCTTCATGCCGGGGTTTGTGTGGGGACCGCAGGGCCGCGCAGGTGGGCCAGGGGGACACTTTTCTATGCACTCAAGCCACGGTACCCTCAGCCCTGCGCTGCTCTGGGCGGAGGAGTCTGGCCACGTGTGGGGTTCGGGGGGAGCCCTCAGTGTCACTCCTGCCCCAGGCCACCCCCCTGCCCCCCACCCAGCCTGTGCCACAGCGGCAGCCGAACCAGCGCCCTGTCCCCGCCACCTCCCGGGGTGGCAGCGCCTGCCCGCTGGGATGACGAGGGGGCACGACCGGGGGCCAGGATGGGCACAGCTCCAGGGGTGCTCGAGCTCCCACTGGGGATGGCGGGGTTCTGGTCCCCGCGGATGTCACCCAGGGGTGGCAGCAGGGCTGCTCCAGCTTCAGGGAGTGAGAGAAGTTCGTTCTGGCAGGGGCTGCCGCGGGGTCTCAGCCACATCCCTGAACCCCCGGCGCTGGGACCGGCGGCTGCTGTCACGTACTGTAAATACTCTGTGTGCCACCTTCTTCTCTGGGACCCTCGGCGCGGGCGGGGGCGAGCGGGAGGCCGGGGTCCGTCCCGAGACGTTTTTGTATACCACAAACTTTTTGTATATTTTTAATTTTGCTGCAACATGAGATATTAAATTCATTTCAATAAGCCCTGCCTGTGAGATCCTGACCTTGTCGGCACCTCCAGCTCGCAGCTGGGGCTCCAAAGCACGGCAGGATGATGCCTCTCTGTCCCGGACTGCTCGGGGGCGTCATTAGCCGAGCAGGATGGCTGTAGCAGCGCTGCCTGCCTGGCGTTGGTGGCCCTGGCCGGTGCCAGTGGCCCTGGCGTGGTGGCCGGCAGGGAAGGGGTGCACAGGCAGGATGCAGCATCTCGGGGAGGAAGCTGCCGGACATGGCCACTGCCGGGCCACCCTCCTCCCTGCCGGAGGCCCCGATCTCCCGGGCAACCCCCAGACTCACGGTGGGTTTAGACCCCGTGGGCAGCTGTGGGGACGGAGTGCTGGATGCAGCTGTGTGGGCTCCTGCCAGTGCCGTTCCCAGTGCCAGGGCCGTTCCCAGTGCCAGGGCCCCGTGTAAGCTGGACAGGATGTGGGCAGCGGGGGCCGGGAGCCCCCAGGGCTGCCCCATGAGGACGGTGTTGATGCGGGGTCGTAGGGAAGCAGAACGGGCCCCAGCTCCAGGAAAGAGCCCTGCAGTGAGGGGCAGGGGCTGCTCCATAGCAGAGTCCCGCGGGCACCAGAAGCACCTGCTGTGATCCCAGCACCTGCTCCAGTCCCATCTCAGCCCACTTTATCCCCAGTCTGCCCAAATCCCAGCCCCAGTCTTGGTACAAGTGCCAACCCCAGCCCCAGCCCCAGCACCAGCACCAGCACCAGTCCAAGTCCCTGCTCCAGTCCCATCTCAGCCAGCTTCAGCCCCTCCTTCTGCCCAAATAACAGCTCAGCCCCTATCCCAGTGCCACTCGCAGTCCTGACCCAGTCCCAGTCTCAGTGCCAGCCCAGCCTAGCCCAGTCCCAGCACCCCCCAGGAGAGGCAGGAACTCACATCCCAGCTATCCTGGTGGAGTTTCCGACACAGGAAAGCGCCGCGGCGCCGAGCGGGGCAGTGGGGGCGGCCGCAGCACCGCGTCCTGCCATGGACAGCGAGGCCAAGAAGGGGAAGAAGGTGCGTGGGGCTGGGGCTGGTGGCCGTGGGGCTGGCAGGAGGGTGGCAGCGGGTGACATGCACAGGTTTGAGAGGCTCCGCACCCCTCCCACAGCTCAGTGGGGAGAGGTGGAGCCACCCTAACAGTGGGAAGAGCCAGCAGAGAGGTGCTCAGCTGTTGTCCTCCCCCCCCCACCCCGGGTGCTGTCGCCACGGACCTCGTGTGGGGGGGCCAGGGTTGGGTGCCCGGTGCTGACCCGTGCCCGTGCCCGTTCCCCTGGCAGGGTTTCGTGTCGCCCATCAAGCGGCTGGTTTTCCCCAAGGCTGCGCGGAGGGCAGCGCTCCGCAGCAGCGTCTATCGGCGCCCGCTGCACTCCGTACCCCTCTACCCCCCCGACTACCTGATCGACCCCCAGATCCTGCTGCACGACTACGTGGAGAAGGAGGTGAAGGTAAAGGGATCCCCAGAAGTGCCCGGGGTCACCGCTTGCTTGGGGTGGGGCTATGAGGCCACCACACCATGCTGAGAGCCACATGCAGAGTGGCCAGAAGGGTCCGGGTCCCCTCCCTGCCCAGGAAAACACCCAGGGAGGAGGAGGGTGCGCTGGCGGTGGAGGGAGGACCCCCTAACTACAGGGTCTCCCTGAACCCCAGGGAGATGTGTCCTGGCCTCGGGGCCATGGGGCAGGGGGAGGGTGCGTGCTCCAGCCTCCCCAGGCTGCCCTGGGTTTTCTCCCCCCCCAGTTTTTAGGTCATCTGACATGGGTGACATCTTCCCTGAACCCCTCCAGCCGGGATGAGGTGCTGCAGCTGCTGGACACGGCCAGGGTAAGAGGGGTCCCCACTCCCCAGAGGGTGGGCACCGGGTACCCCACACTGCCGGGTGCCCCACGCAGCCCCCCGCACTCTGTCCATGCAGCAGCTGAAGGAGCTGCCGCTGCAGACGACCCCAGAGCAGGACAGCATCCTCAGCCTCTCGGCGCGCTGCCTCCTGCTCACCTGGCGCGACAACGAGGAGCTGATCCTGCGAATCCCCACACACGAGATCGCAGCGGCCTCCTATCTGCGCGACGATGCCCTGCACCTCCTCATCCTCAAAACCGGTGCGGGGGTCCCGCCGGGGGCCAGCAGCCGAGGCACAGCCGGCCCCGAGTGGCCGGCGTTCCCTGGGGACGAGGGGCTGGAGCACGGCGGGTGATGGGTGTCAGAGTCTCTCAGGGCGGCAAAATCCCGCCTTGTCCCTGTCTCGGTGTGTCCCATCCTCTCCCACATACAGAGACCCGGAGGGGTGTCCCCAACCCACTGGGGCTCCCACATCCCCATCCCACACTCCCGTCCCTCTGCATCCCACTGGGCTGATGGGACCAGAGCAGGGGCTGGGGACCAGGCAGAGTGGGCAGCGCAGCCCCCTGCCCTGACGCCCTGTCTGTCCTCGCCCCCCCAGGACTGGGAGTGGACCCGGTCCCCGCCGGGGCGCACCCCGAGGCGGCCCCGGCCGGCTTGCCGGAGGCGTTTCCCGCAGAGAAGCGTGCGGGGGGCTCGTGGCCGGAGGGCCGGCTCGGGGGCCCGATGGAGCGGCGGCACACGATCTGCAGCCTGGACTGGCGAGCGGCGCGGGGCGGGCAGGAGGGCCGGCAGGGCGGCAGCCTGGAGCGGCGGCGGGGCGGCAGCAATCCCCTGGACCCCCAGGAGCCCTGCCCTGACGCGTACTCCAACCTCATTATCCTCGCCGTGCCCAACAGGGTGAGCGGTCTCGGTGTGTGCCACCCACCGCCCGCTCGCCCACCCGCCGCGCTCACTGCCCGCGTCCCTTCCCGCTGCAGGATGCTGGGGAGGAGTCCTGCGCGCTCATCTGCCAGGTGTTCCAGATCATCTACGGCGACCAGAGCATCGAGTGCGTGGACCGTGCCGGGTACCACTACACCTCCACTCCCACACGGCCCTGGCTCTCCAGCAGGAGTGAGTGGCTGAGGACAGGAGTGGGAACATCAAGTGGGGTGTCATGGGGCTGACGGCTGGGGGTACGTGGACACATGGTGGGGGGTTTGTCTCTGCTGTGAGGTCTCAGCTCTCCCTCCCCAGGCGAGAGCTGCCGCACAGATGGGACATACGGCTACGATGCTGACTACAGCTGCTGCAGCTCCTTGTGAGTCTGGCTCCCTCAGGGTGCCCTTGGACTGGAGTGGGTCCCACTGGACCGGTGTGGGATCCCCCTGCCCCTGGGGGTGTACCCCTGCCCTTGGCTGGGTGCCAGTCCCCACTGCAGTGATGCCCCAGCCCTACCTGATGGTGGGTGCTGTGCAGTGGGTGGGGGGCAGCCGGGCACACGAGGGGTGCAGGGACCCACTGACCCGTGTCCTTCCACAGCAATGGCTCCCATGAGACCTTTGAAGCATATTGCAGTGGCACCTCCTCGCCCTCCTTCCACCGCTCCCATCACAGCCTGGCCACCGCTTGCAGTGGCAGTGACCAGAGCGGCGCAGGGCTGGAGCAGCTGCAGGACTACATGGTGACGGTGAGGGCACAGGGATGGGCACAGGGACAAGCAGCAGGCCAGCAGTGCCAGCAGCTGGGGCAGCAGGCAGGTCTGGGCTCCCTATGCCGGAGAGCAGCGGTGAGACACAGGGTGGGGGACTGGGGGCTGTGTGCTGCTGATGTCCCCAAGCCCAACCTGTCCCTGTGTCACCACAGCTGCGCAACAAGCTGTCAGCGCAGGAGATCCAGCAGTTTGCCATCCTGCTCCGCGAGTACCGGCTGGGCACGCCGGTGCAGGAATACTGCACTGAGCTCCTGCGCCTCTACGGGGACCGCAGGAAGTTCCTGCTCCTGGGTGAGCGTCTGCAGCCACCCTGTGTCACCCTGGTGATGTCTATGCATCCCTTGGGGACATGGTGCTGGCACTGAGTGTGCTTCAGGGGATGTCAGCATCCTGTTGCTTACTGGGGGCAGGATGGGACAAACCTCCTGCCAGCAGCCAGTAGGGCTGGCACTGCATCCCAGTGCCGCCCACCCGGGCAGCCTCCCGAGGCTTACGGTGCCTGTGACAGGAATGAGGCCCTTCATCCCTGACCAAGACATCGGGTACTTTGAGACCTTCCTGGAGAGCATCGGGATCCGGGAGGGCGGGATCCTCACTGACAGCTTCGGCCGCATCAAGCGCAGCATGAGCAACACATCGGCCTCGGCCGTGCGCAGCTACGACAGCTGGTCCCTGCGCTCCGAGTCCGAGTCCTTCAACCGCATGATCACCGACATCACCCACGACATCGAGGCCCTGGCACGGGATGAGGAAGAGGAGGAGGAGGAGGAGGAAGAGGACAACTACCTGTGAGCCAGTGCCAAAACCTGGCTGTCCTCTCCCTGCTCGCTGGTGAGGTGCTGCACCTCCAGCACCAGACTCAGCAGGTGCCCAGCTCTGCCCAGAACCAGGGAGGGTGAATTTGTCACCATGGGAGGGGACAGGCCTCTGCACTGCCCTGTCAGCTCTTGTCAAGGCTGTTGGAATCACAGGGCAGTTTTGGCTGTGGTGGAGACACATGTGCTGTAATTTCTGCAGATTTCAATTAAATGCTGGGGCTGGGTACAGAGCAGGTTCCTCTCTGGGGGAAAGGCCCTGTCAGAGTGCAGGGGTTGCTGCAGTGTGGGAATGAGCAGGGCAGGGGGCTCCTGGGCTGGGCTGGGCAGCTGCCCACTCCAGCACCACTGCAGGTCACCACCAGTGTCAGGGTGCTGCCGGCTGTTCCTGGCTGGCTCCAGGAAAGGCTGAGAGCAATGGAGGGAGTCAGCAAGAATGTGCTGGGAGAGGAAAAGGCTAGTGGCCGCAGCTGGACCGCTGCTGCCTGCGACGCCTGTGCGACACTCGTCCGGCCGCGGGCTGCGGGTGTTTCACAAAAGGAAGTTCCTGCCCCGGGACTCGGCTTCCTGCAGTCCCGCCCTGCAGCCCCTCCGCCGCCCAGGGACGGGGCTGTGCTCCCCGCAGCCCGATGGACCTCAGCTGATGTTCCCTGGCCACCGTCCCCGAGCCGATTGCCCCCGGCCACTGTACCCCAATATCACAGGGCTGCTGGCCGTTGGCTGATGGCCCCGAGCCGACATTCCCTGGCCCAATGTTCCTTGGTGGGGACTACGGGACGGCGCTGCAGCCCCAATGTGGTGTGTGGACAGCAGATGCTGGGGCCACCAAGACAACTTATTTTTTCTACAAAAAAATTTACATATGCAAACCCTCGTGAGGTGAGACGCTCTCCCACCCTGGCTGCTTCGTCTGAACCCGAGCAGCCCACGGTCAGGGTCACACAGAGCCGTGGGTCCCCTTGCTGATGCTCTCCATCCCGAGCTCAGGGTTTGTCTGGGCAATCCAGAGGAAAGGCTGGAACACTGCAGGGCTGGGTAGGGCGCCGCGAGGAGCTTTGACACGGGAATATCAGGGCCAGCAGGGACACCACAAAGGCCAGGGATACCCGGACCTCTCTGAGCTGTGCTTCACAAAGCCAGTCTCGTGCACCCCACTGTGTCCTGGACGCCCTCATGTCCTGCACGCCACCACGGCTGCTCAGGGCTTTATTTCTCCTTCCTGGGGACAGATACCAAGGCTGACGCCGTGTCCTGTACCCCCTCCGCCGTGTCCCCCCCGTGTTCCCCCGCCCCCGCCCTCCATGGCCCTGCACCAGGCGGGGAAACATCCTGGGGGCTGCTCTGTGGTGCGGGACCCAAACCCGTGCGGTGTCCCGGGGGCAGCAGATGGACAGACGGGCTCTGGCATCCGTCGGGGGTCCCTAAGGGCAGTGGGGTCAGGCAGGGCTGGGACGTCCTTGCGGGTGCGGTTCGTGGGGTGGTTGTCTCCGCTCCCCGCCCGGCACAGGAGGCTCCGACAGCCCGTCGGAGTCGGAGGCGGGACCGTACCGGGAGGGGCGTGGCCGTACCGGGCAGGCGGCGGGAGAGCAGCCGGGCAGAGCGAAGCGGCGGCGGCAGCCCCGGCTCCGCGACGGGGACTGGGAGCGGGACCGGCGACGGAGACGTGCCACAGGACGGCAGCGAAGGTGAGAGCTCCGGGATCGGAACCGTGCGCGGAGTCCCGAGGGCGGCGAGGCACCCCCGCAGCCAGTCCCGGGCAGCGCGGTGGGACCGATCCCGCGGCGGACCCTGCGTGACCGGGATGAGGCGATGGACGGGAATCTCACGAGTCCCGGTGCAGCCCCGGTTGGGCACAGGGTAGCCCCGACGAGGGGATCCCTGCCGGTGGCTTCGCAGGGGCTGTCGGGGACCGAAGGCACGGGCAAGGGCAGCAAAGGCAGGGGACTGCGGGCAGCCTTGCTCCGCGAACGAAGGGCACCCTCATCCTACCTCGTCTTCATGACTGGGGACACCGCATGAGCCTTGGGACCTGGCTCTCTAGGGTGGGACACATCAGGAATGCCAGCTATGCCGCAGGAGCCAGTGGGAATGACCCTTGGACCGCCCGGGCTCTTTGTGCTTTGTAGGGCTGGATGTGCTGAGCGGGTGCGGGACGGGAACAGCAAATACCTGCAGTGCTGATGGTGTGAGCCACGTCTGAATTTAAGCTGGGCATCATGTGGGTTTGCCAGGAGGGATCTGGCACAGTCCCCAGCCTGTGCCCAGTGAGGGCAATGAGCTGTCGTGGCTGCCACTGCTGCTCTGCCCTCGGGAGCAAGGGGTGTTGTGGAGGTGACAGTGATGTCCCTCAAGAGCTGTGCTGTGCACATCGAGGGTTCAGCCCTCAGCTTCCTCCTCCACTGTCACCACCAACACCTTCTGCTTTCTCTGCACTCAGGTCTCCCTGGCCAAGGGAAGTACATTTGCAAGGGGTTTACCACTCTTGCTGCTTCCTGCAGCTTTTTTTCCCCACTGAGTTTCTTGGAGTGCTGGAGAAAGTTGAGCAATTGTCCTTGCCCTGGACTGGCTGTCTGGGGCAGCTCCCACCCAGCAAAGATCAGGGGAGCACAGTGTGGAGTGGTGACCTGTGGTGATGGGGGGCCATGGGCACCAGGGGTGCTGTGTGGGGACCCCCAAGCTGCAGCAAAGCTCACCACGATCAGGGTCCCTCTTTGCAGGAGCCATGGTGCCCAGTGCCTGCACCCTGTCCTGCATCCCACAAGGGCAGGGAAGCTGCTCCATGGCTGCTGCTGCTGTCTCCCCAAACTTCACCTGCTATGACACCTCCAGGAGATCCCTTTTCCTCTGGCGTGTCACTGGGCACCCCAGTACCCTGAAGCTGTGGGAGGAGCAAAGCTTTCTCTGTCACAGCAGGGCACCTGGGTGGGAGCTGACGGGAACAGGGCTGGACTGGGGCTGGAGTGGGGCTTTCACCTCTGTTGCAACGGCCTCACTTCCCCTTCCTTGGCTGCAGCATGGGGTGCGTGAGGTCAAAGGAAGCTGGTGTCCAAGAGAAGATGATAAAAACTGATCCTGACCCTGATCCTGGCCCCACCATCCAGCAGGGCCACTATGTGAGGGACCCCACAGCCACCAACAAGAGGGTGAGTGATGAGAGATTTCAGGGCTGAGGTGTCGTGGGAGGCTCAGCCCCTCTCCTCAGCAGTGAGAGTGGAGCCAGCTGAGGCCACTGGCAGTGCCCAGGCACCGGGACAGGGACTTGGCTATGGGGTGGGAGCCCAGGCCACACTGAGACAAAGCACAGAGTGGACCTGATGGGAATGCAGGAATTATGGACAAAGGAAGGTGTTGGGAGGGGTGGAGATGCTGGTGCTGGGTGGGTTGTTGTGTCAGGTGGTGCTCGTGCTGCCCCTCGGGTGCTCCTGCTGTTGCTGTTGGGGCCAAGACCCCCCATGGGAAACGGGCCTCTGCCACCTGTGATGTCACTCTGTGGTTTTGTTGCACTTTCCAGAACAATAATGTCCCCAGCGTGGCTGTGCCCCTGCCCGAGGATGGTAGGTACAAGGGGGTGCAGGGGGTTGGAGTGTGTGGGGGCAGCATGGCCGGATCCTCTCTGACCTAGGAGCGAGCTCCCAGTCCTGGCGGGGTGGGAGCTCTGGGCTCCCCTGAAGGGCCAGATGTGACACGATGAGGATGGAGGTGCTGGGTGCTGTGGGGGTCCTGGCCATGCCAGCATGGGGCAGGGTGCCCAGGGAGCTCTGTGGCTCGCTGCAGGCCCGGGGGACAGCGTGGTGCTGGCGCTCTACGACTATGAGGCGATGAACGCCGGGGACCTCAGCTTCCAGAAGGGGGAGAGGATGAAGGTCTTGGAGAGGTAAGTGCTGCTGGCAGACCCCCATCCAGGGTTTCCTGATGGCTCGTGTGGCCCTGTTGGGAATTTTTTCTGGAATTTGCCCTGGAGGAGCTGCTGGTGCCCAGGTCCAGGTGCCAGGAGCCAACCCAATGCCATTTCTGTCATAGGTCAGGGGAATGGTGGCAAGCACGGTCGCTGGTGACAGGATGTGAAGGCTTCATCCCCAGTAACTACGTTGCCCAAGACAACTCGCTGGAGACAGAGGAGTGAGTCCATCCCTGCATGCCAGATCCTGGCCCCATGCTGTCCTACACTTCCTCACTGCCACTGTCCCTGCTCCTGCCTCATGTCCTGCCCCACTCCAGCATTCCTGGGTTCATTTGGTTCTGCTGCAGGTGGTTTTTCAAGGACATCAGCCGGAAGGATGCTGAGCGGCAGCTCCTTGGCCCTGGGAACATGATTGGGTCCTTCATGATAAGGGACAGCGAGACAACGAAAGGTGTGGAGGGGTGTCCATAGCACAGTGGTGGGGAAGAGGTGCCCAAAGGGCTTCCCTCATCCTCCTTTGCCTGGAAGAGGAGCTCCCTCCCCAGCCCTGGGGATCTGCTGTGCTGCAGGGAGGGACTGGGGAGCCCTGCAATAGCCTGTGGTGCTGCCACGTGTCCAAATTCCACGGCAGGGATAGGGGGATGTGTCCCTTTGAGGCTGCTTTGGGTGTTTGGGGTGCAGGGTAACTGGCCTGGGGCTGAAGGGGTGGTGGCAGCACAGTGGGATGGGTGCTGCTGGCTCTGCTGGGGGATGGCTCCGTGCATGCCAGGAGCACCGGGATGGCCAGGTGCAGCAGGAATGTGCTCCCGTGGGAGGTGCCAGCTCACCCCTCCCTGCCCAGGCTCTTACTCGCTCTCGGTGCGGGACGGGGACGAGCTGCGGGGCGGGGCAGTGAAGCATTACAAGATCCGGACTCTGGACAGTGGTGGCTTCTACATCTCCCCACGAAACAACTTCAGCACGCTGCAGGAGCTGGTCCAGCACTACAAGGGTGAGCCCTGGGGTGCCCAGCCCCCCTTCCCAAATGGGGCTTTGTCCCTGAGCCAAGCAGCCGGGCAGCTGGGGGTGTGCAGAGGCTGAAGGGCTCCTGCACATCACCCCTGGGCTCCTGCTGTGGCTCTGACTGCAACAAGCAGTGACTTCCAGACCTTCCCCTGTGGCCATGGCTGGCCTGCTGGCTGTCACAGCTGTGGTGCTGGTGTCCCTGAACACTCACAGTGGCCAGAACCCCCCCTTGAAGCACAGTGAGAGCTCTCCCCCGGTGAGACAGGCTGGCTGATGGCCCTGAATGCTCCCCTCAGGTCAGAGCGACGGGCTGTGCCAGAAGCTCACCCATCCCTGCCGTGTACCCAAACCACAGAAGCCCTGGGAGAAAGATGCCTGGGAGATCCCTCGGGAATCACTGAGTCTGGAGAGGAAGCTGGGAGCTGGGCAGTTTGGAGAAGTGTGGATGGGTGAGAGTGAGAGGGAGGTGGCAGGGAGGATGATGAAGGTGATGGTGAAGGAGGAAGGGTGAGGGATGTGAGAGAAGGTAGAAGTATGATGAGGTGGAAAAAACAGGGAGGGAGTGACCTGAGGGAGAGAAGCAGGGGGACATGGAGGTGACCCTGCCTTAATGCAGGGGCTGGGGATGTGGGGACAGCCCTGGGCTGTGTGTGGTCTCCAACCTTCCCACAGCAGCTCCGTCTGCAGGGCTGGGACTTTGGTTCCAAAGCCCAGTGCTCCCAGGGCAGAGTGGGAATGATCTGTTGTGCCACCCCCAGCCACCTACAACAAGCACACCAAGGTGGCGGTGAAGACGATGAAGCCGGGCAGCATGTCCGTGGAAGCCTTCCTGGAGGAGGCAAACCTGATGAAGACGCTGCAGCACGACAAGCTGGTGAAGCTGCACGCCGTGGTCACCAGGGAGGAGCCCATCTTCATCATCACTGAATTCATGGAGAAAGGTGCAATCCGCATCCCTGGGTGATGTTTGTGGGCCAGGCCAGGTGGCAGCACTCGGGTTCCCTGGGATGGTGCAGGATCAATCCTTTCCACGTCCCCAGGCTCGGCTGTGGGCTCTGCAGCAGCTCCCAGGACTCTGGCAGCAGTTCTGGCTCCTGCCATGGTGTGTCAGTGCTCTGGGAAGGGTGCTGGGAGAGGGGATGTGGTGACAGCACTGGGAGAGGAGGGACACCTAAGAGGGGACAGATGAGTACAAGCACTTCGCAAGGCAGGAGAGAGCCTGCAGAGGTGCTCTCCCCTTGGCCCAATCCATGGGAGTGGGATCAAGTGTGTTTCCAGAGTCCCCTTGTCCTGCTTGGCTCCTCAGGACCCTGTGCCACCCTAAGGGTGGGTGCAGGCTCCAGCTAAACCAACAGCCCTGGCACCTTTCCCTGTCTGCAGGGAGCTTGCTGGATTTCCTGAAGAGCGATGAGGGGAACAAGCTGCTGCTTCCGAAGCTGATCGACTTCTCTGCCCAGGTGAGGAAGGAGCAGACCTTCCCTAGCTCCAAGTGCTCCTTGTCCCCCTGGAAAGGGTGAGTGAGGAGCCTGGGAACTTACCTGGGGCTTGTGCAGGGCCAGACAGAAGCCTGGACTGAATAGCGCTGGGGGTGCAGTGAGCTTTTCCTGTGGGCAGCCACTGCCTGCTCACCGTCCCCATCCCGCTGACCTCACAGGAGCAAGGGTGTGTGAAAGGAGAAGTGGCAGCTTCCCTCTCACCACGCTGATATCTGCAGTGCTCAGCTAGCCCACCTGCACCTGAGCAGTGCACAGCAGAGCTGCACAGATCCTGGAGAGGATTTGTATTGACTTCTGTGTATGCCACAGTTCCTACAGACCATGGGGCGACTCTGCTTTGTGGAGAAAGTGGGAATGAGGATGGGGCTTGTTTCCATAGCTCACATTTGCACAGTCTCTTCTCTGGAATGTGCCAGTGCTGGTTGGTGTGGCCCAACCAAACCCAGGGCAATGTTAACACTTTCTATAATTGATAACTATTGATACTGGTAACTATAATTTCTAATTTGGGAAAATTAGAACTGCTGCTGTGACAGTTACCTGCAAACCTTACCTGCAAACTTGGCCAAAGCCCCACAAACCCAGCATGACCACACACCCACCCCACCCCACCCCATCCCCAGCACTGCTCCAGGACAGCACCACGGTGGTGTGAAGCCCTGTGTGTTTAACAGCAATCTTGCAGCATTATCCTGTGTGCTCCCAATACCTGAGAGGCTGAGCCAGGCACGGTTCCCAGTCTCCTGGAGGGAGCATAGCAGGCTGTGTTGCACCAGGGGAATGCCTATGGGAGGGCTGTGGTTCAATAAAGTCACCAGAGGGCTGTCACAGGCAGGGGAAGGCAGCTGGAGAGGCAGGAGGACTCAGAGATAATTATTTCAGGGATATTTTCAGGAGCTGACTGCGAGTACAGCGGAATGAGCTGTTAAACACCTCACTCCATGTGCAACCATTTGCACAACTACTGAGTCCCTGCTGCTTCTCTTGTCCCCCTGGGTGAGGACTGAACCCAGGGACCCTTTGTGCTGAGCTCAAACATTTCATAGAGGCACCTGAGCAATAGGAAAGCCAGGATGGGAACCCTGTGGGCTTAGACCAGGTCACTGGCTGCTGGAGCTGGCTGTGCTGGGGTCTGTGGATCAGCTGTGCACTCCTGCACCATCTGTTCTCAGCAAGCTGGCTTGTGCCAGCACGGCTCGGCCCACGGCTGCTCAGGGCTGCTCAGAGAAGCTCTGGGGAGCAAAGGCTGAAGAGCTGTCACAGGCAGGCAGCAGCCTGGCCCTTGTGCTGAGGCTGAGTCACTGCGGGCAGAAATGCATCTGTGGTCATGGAAATGATCCTTCCGCTCTTGCGCTGCCTGGTTACTTCTGTATTTAGTGGGGAGGGCTCTGCCAGAGCTGCACCTCACCCGGGCCAGCCTGTGTGGTGTGATAAGGATGGGAGGGTGTCCCTCTGGCTGCTCCAGCCCCTTCGCATTCTGGAGTCTGGTCACACTCAGGCATGGGGTAACAGGACAGCTTTGGGGTTTGGTTGTGCACACACCAGGTCACCTCTGCCTGATCAGGGCTGAGACCTGCACACACAGCTCTGAGTGCAGAGACTTCAGAGGACAGAGTGGTGAGGGGGGATTGTCAGAGGCCATCACAGCCATCCTGTCTGCAGGCTTCCAAAACTAGTCTGGAAGAACTCAGGCATCTTCCCCTATGCTCTTCTGCCCCAGCTAAGGAAGCTCTGGAATGCTGACCTTCACTGCAGCAATGACAGTGAGCCATTGTGGGTTTATTTGGAGACTGGTCTCACATCTTCCCTGAGCAGAGAATGATTTGCTCATCCTCCACATCCTCATGGCAGTTGATGAAGGAGTTACACTTTGCCCTGCAAACACTCACAGGCACTCTCTGGTGATCACACGAGCTCCTCAGCTGTCAGTGCTCACGGATTTTCTCATACAGCAGCTTAAAGGTGTCGTGTTGGGCTGGTCACCCAAACCCCAACCTCTTCTGCAAGGGAATCCCTTCTTTGAGAGCAGTTTCCATACAGGAAAGTCACAAAATGATTTGGGTTGGAAGGAACCTTAAAGCTCATCTCATTCCAACCCCTTGCCACAGGCAGAGACACTTTCCACTAGACCAGGTTGCTCCAAGCCCTGTCCAGCCTGACCTTGAACACTTCCAGGGATGGGACATCCATCTCCTGCTTTGGCTCAGCCTCTTTTCACCCTTTTCTGTGTGCTGGCCAGAAGCGTTGACTTCTTTGGTGTTGAGGGGGTGTGTGTCATTTAAGCAGCCTGTTTGCATTTGCCTTGTTCCCCTGCAGATTGCAGAAGGAATGGCTTTTATTGAGAAGAGGAACTACATCCACAGAGACCTGAGAGCTGCCAACATCCTGGTGTCAGCAGTGCTGGTGTGCAAGATTGCAGACTTTGGGCTGGCCAGGGTCATCGAGGACACCGAGTACACGGCCCGGGAAGGTGCTGGGGGTGAAAGGTTGGGGGGGTTCCCTTGGAGCCACTTGCCACCATGGTGGTCCTGACCCCGGGAGGGATGTGCTGGGTGCACGGGCACAGGGAAGCTCCTCTCATTTGCATAATTTCACTTGTTCCTCTTCTGTTTCTTTCTTGTTCCCATATTTCACCACCCATTTCTCAGCAGTTGGGGTTGAGCTCTTGTTTCCCATTGGATCTCTTTGTCCAGGTGCCAAGTTTCCCATTAAATGGACTGCACCAGAAGCCATCAACTACGGATCTTTCACTATAAAATCGGATATCTGGTCCTTTGGGATCCTCCTGACTGAGATCATTACCTATGGACGCATCCCCTACCCAGGTAAGGAGGTGAAATGCCTCCTCTAATCTGGTTCCAAAAGACACATTGCACCTTCTGGGCCCCATGCATGTGACCTGAGCTTCTCCAGCTCCATGGCAAAACCCTGTAAATCCTTATCGTTAGGGAACATCCTGTATTTTATACTAATAATTATTTTGATACCTTTTTTCAATGGGAAATTACTCTGTAAATGCTACCACAAATGGACCATGAAGGATCTGGGGTGGCACAACAGGCTATTCTGAGGAGCAGCTCTGCCCCCACACTGACTTGTTTTCCTTGGAAGCAATGGCTCATCACAGACTTAGCATTTTTATTTATACAAAGTGATTTTAATTTATACAAAGGGATTATAAACCCCATCTGACCTGGGACACAAAACTCATCCTACAATAACTCAGCATCTCCTTTGTCCACATGTTTCCCTGACCATGAACAGCAGTTCTCCCTTCCCAGCCCCTCTAACCAGTTTTTCCTTCCTGGAGGAGACATTTCCCAAAGGGAGAAAAGTTTTGAGTTTGGGGATTTTATGACTTTTAAAGAAACCAGTGATAAACCAGGTGATGTTCAGCTGTCCCACCCCCTTTTCCCAGGGATGTCGAGCGTGGAGGTGATCAGGGCACTGGAGCGTGGATACCGGATGCCCCGCACGGATAACTGCCCCGAGGAGCTGTACGACATCATGATGAGGTGCTGGAAGATCAAACCCGAGGATCGTCCCACCTTTGAGTACATACAAAGTGTTTTGGAGGATTTCTTCACTGCGACAGAGAGCCAGTACCAGCAGCAGCCGTAGCACAGGATGCTCGGGGCAAACACTCAGCTCTTCCCTGTCTCACCTGTGCCCTGCTTCTCCTGCCAGCCTGGCCCAGGAACCACAGCCTTCCTGGAGAGGCTGGGCTGGAGGAAGCCCAGGAGGAGCACATGATGGAGGGAGAAGAGATGTGGCCATACCTTGTGCCTTTCCCAGGAGCCTGAGTGTCCGTGGGGCAGTGGTTCCAGGCTGGACAGTGGATGCCCAGACCCCAGGAGGATGGACAGGGATGGGGTCAGGCCTGCTTTTGCTGCAAAGAAAAACCCAGATCAGTATTTTTTAATCCTGCTGAGATCTTATCACATTGTTCTGCAGAAGCATGTGCTTTAGCATGCTGGCCTTGGCGAAACTCCAAAACTCTGTGCAGTGCCTGTGCTCCGTGTGACTGATCCCAGGGGATTTCCCCTGGGCACACTGCAGTGCAGCCCGTGGGCTCATCATCAGCACCCCAGGGATCCTGGGGTCTGGATGTCGAGTGTCACAGACACTTGTCCTCCTCTCTCCCTCCTGGGTTTCCCTCCCCAGTATTTTCGTGGCACCCCCTGTGCAGAGTGCAGGTTTTGTGAGGCTGTGCCGCAGGGGCAGATGGACACAGCGCTTTTCCAGGCCATCCCTGCATGGATCCCCCTCCACTTACCTTGGGAGGAACCTCCGGAGCCCAAAGCCATGGCAAAAGGAGCCCTCTCCCCCATAGCAAAGCTTACAGGCAGGATTTGTTGTCTGCTGGGCCATTTGCAGTGTCAGCAAGGGCCAGGTGCTCCCTGCACACTCACTTTATGTTATTGTTTATTTTTAGTATTTCACAAGGTTATTTGAGGAAAAGGAGTAAACAATATTTTTTTTAAGACAGCCGTGTACCTCTTACAGGAGGGAGACTGGGGCATGTGATTGTATTTTTGATACAAAGAGGCAAACGCCGTCGCTTCTGCTTTGGGATATTTTTTTTGTAATCAATAAAATATTTATCAACCTTTCCTCTCGTGCCCGTTCCTGCTGCTCTGCAGCGCGGGCGGGAGAGACGTGGATGGGGCAAAGTTGGGAGTCCATGGCTCCCCTCGGAACGGGGGCTCCAGAGCCGGGCAGACCCGCAGCGCCCTTTGAGCAGGCCCCAGGCCGCGGACCGCCCGGGTGGGACCGCAGGAACCGGAGGAACCGGGAGGTTCGGAACGGTCCGGGCGCCTCCCGGCCCCGCCGCCTCGGCGCCCTCACCAGACATGGCGGCCGCAGCGTCGCGCCCGCTCTCCATCAATGGCCACTGCCCTCAGCAAAGATGGCGGTGCGGACTGCCCCTTCCCCGGCCGGCTTCGCGGGGCCAGAGACCCGCTGGGGACCGGAGCGGAGACCCTCGCCCCACTCGCCGGGCAGAAGGGCTATGCCGATCCGGGGCTAAGCTAGGCCCGGCCTCGGCAGCGCGGAGCACGGCCGCCCGGCGCGGTCCTGCCTGGCCGCCGCGGTCGCCATGGCGATCGGCCCCGCAGCCAACCGCGCGCCGCTTCCGGTGACGTCAGCGCCGACACGTGGATCCAAGATGGCGGCGTCGGCGGCGATGGTGAGTGCGGCGGGGCCCGGTCCGGCCGCGCGTCCCGCCCGCTGTCCCCCGGCCCGGCCCGGCTGCGCTCCCGGCGCGGGGCTCGGTGCGGGGGCTGCGGTCGGGCCTGCACGGCGCTGGGAGGGATACAGGCCCGGCCCCTGGACGGAGGAGATTCCCCGGTCCCGCCCGGGGCCTTGCAGCTGCCCCGCGTCTGCCGGCTGTGTCACCTGTGGAGGGCAGAGCTCGGGCCGCCGCTCGGTGCTCAGCGGAGCCCAGCGGGTTCCTGTTCCGCCTGCCCCGCAGCAAAGTTGGCTCCCTTTCTGCGGTTCACGGCGGTATCTGGGCAGGAGGGGCCGGGCGGGGGCTCGGAGCGCTGTGGGTTGTAGGGAGCACCGGCACGTCCTTTTGCCTTCCCTTCGAGGTGTCAGCCTGGGCCCGGCGCTGGTGCCAAGCACGGAGGCTGTTGCTCTGTGTAGTTTTCACAAATGTTTGGTGGTGGTTGTCGGGTCCGGGTTTGAGCAGCTGCTTTATCTTCCCGTGTCCCAGCATCCCTGTTATTGCTTTTGCATTATTCCTTGAATCCTCAGAGAACTGAAGATGTTCCTGAGGAGCATCAGTGCTGCCTCACAGAGGAGAAAACGAGCTGCTAGATTTGTTACCTGCCTTCAAGTCTTGTAGGAGTAAAACTGATTTCCTCCTTGCTTTCATAGGAAGAGATTTTTGTGGCAATGCATTGCAGGAATAGCAGTGTGGATAAAGGATGTGTGCTGATACAAAGGTCGCTGCTGGCTGGGCTGTGGGGTGACTCACTGAGAGTCTGGGTCTGGGAGACGATTGGGAGAGCAGAGATTTTCCTTTAATTTGCTTTAAACATCTTCATACCCTGCTGCTTTTCCCCCAGGCAGGGAGTGCTCCTCTGGCTTTGAGAGCTGGGGATGGTCCTGCTGGGAATTTCCTCGTGGCTCTCTTGTGCTGCCAGCAGCTCTCCTGGTATCAGAGGAGCTCTGAAGTCAATGTGAATGCAGCACTTGTCTCCTTCTGAAGGGCTCTCCTGGCTCCTCTGGTGCAGGGTGAGCAGGGCAGGGGTGCAATAAAGGTGAGCTTATCCAAACAGTTGTTAGAATCATCCAGGGGGGCAGCCTGTGGAAAAGGGGACAGTGTCAGGGTGCCATTAGCACTGTTCTGTCCTGCTAATGTGCCCGAGGGCAGGATGAAGGTTACATGTGTGAGAGAGCTTGCTGGGTTTTTTGCCTCCCATGGAGTAGTGGGTCGTGGCTTTCCTCCCTTTCTGTCACCATTTTAAAAAAGTTTCAGTAAGTGGAATGGAATGGGAGAGCTGTGTGAATCCATTTGGACAAATGGTTCTGCACAGGTCGTTTTCCCTGTTTTTTTTCAAAGCTGTCTTTGAAGGTTAACAGCTCTTGATTATGGCTCTTTGATGTCCCTCTTGCCCTTCTCTGCCAAAAAGAGATGGGACAATTCATGATATCCATCACTGTCACTTCCTACTTCCTTTTTGTCTCTTTGAACAAATACTATGTTCTGTTCTTCAGTTCCTATGTGGATTGTGAAACTCTTAAGACCTAAACCAGCCCTGGTACAGCACCAGCTCAATTCAGATGCTTGAAATTGCTGCTGCTTGAGGGTTTCTTCAAGCTGTTGGCAGTAAGCTGGGCATGGATGTCCTGGGTGCACATGGCCAGGCCATAGACCCTTTGGAGCTGTTGCAGAGTGCCCCAGGGAACAGCTGCTGTTTCCCCTTTCCCTTAAATAAATGCCTGAGTTCAGACTCTGGCAGTGGTAGCTGGAGGCACCACGAGTCGTAGGGAGGAGGGACAAGTGTGGTAATAACTGGATATTTTAGGGCCTCTTCATGCTGGGTCAGACTGGGGTTTAGAGAACAAGTCCTCTGTTTTGGCAGTGTGGTTTGTGAACCTTCTGTGAATTCACAGAAAGTGACAATGTTGTAATAAGTCTTTCTGAATGGGATAGACCTGCGAACTTCAAGGCTGGTGATAATTATCCAGCAGGGCCTTCTTGGAGAGGGTTTGTGTGTGAACTTTTGATCTGAGGGACAGGAATGGGTGATTGTGCTCCTGCAGTTACATCTTTTATTTAGATCATGTTCTCCTAAGAAGGGATGTCTCTGCATGTCTGCATATAGGAAAACAATCAGGCTTAGGCAATCTGAACTATTTTTTGCCTACTTGCAGCTGAGTTTTCCTCAGTTTGGAGTTGTGCGTATTTGTTGTGCTACTTGTTGCACCGTTACATGATTTCCTGGCACATCAAGTACAAGGCTGTCATTTGAGGGAATTTTTTGCATGTTTTTGAAACGTAAATGGAAAAGGTTGTGAAGCTATGTGTCCTGTTTGCTGGAAGTCTGGGCCTTGCCAGGGCTCTGTGACTGAACCAAAACAGACCTCCCTCCTGGAAGTTCTGACCTGGCATAGGAGAGAACTCAGTCTGCAGGCATCCTCCGTGTGAGACAATCACCTGGCCAGGCCCATGAGTTACACAGATGTTTTGGGTGGTGAACATGTTGCCATTTCTAAGCTGCTGCCTTTGTTTGGAGAAGATGAGGCACATTTGTCAGTACAGGGGCAAAGGTCCTGATGAGTAAGGCCCCTGGCTTCAGCTTTGCTGTGCTTTGCCAGCTCAGGAACCTGCACTGGGCATTTCCTTCATATTTCACTTCCAAAGCTTCCCCACCTGTTGCATAGCAGCTTCCCCATTTCTTGCTACCAACTGTTCTTTCTTGGCAAGGCTTTACAGAGTCTCCCTCTTGTCTTTCCTGTTGCCTGGTGCTGCCTGAGTCATCATCATCTGTATGCAAAGACAGCCTGATTTCTGCCAAAATTGTAATCAAAAATTTCATCTTCTGCATGCTCGTGTGTCTCCTGAGTGTCTGCCAAAGTTCTGTCCTGGTCCTGTCACTTCCCACCCTGCTGGGGCACGGGTGGCAGTGGTATGGTTTTAGTTTTTGAGTAACATTGTGTAGGTCTGTCACTTCAGTGACAAATGAGACAAGGGCTGCGAGTTGCTGGCTGCTCTGGAGTGCAATGTGGGACAAGAGTGCAGATTCCTTCCAGTGCTTCCCCTGTCCAGGAGACATTTTCCTACTCTGTGGAGAGCCACTGAGTGCTCCCTTTAAAGACTGAAAAGGTAAAATTTAGTGGAGCACAGAAAATAAGCCCCATGTTGTCTCAAGGCAGATCAGTATTGAAAGTCAGGTAGTTTTAACAAGAGTGTTTCCAAGCTGGGGCTTTATGCCTGCTCCAAGTGTATTTGGCTGTGCTCAGAATAGATCTGAAAATCCCCTTTTTAAGCAAAAAAGATCACAGAATCACAGAATGGTTTGGGCTGGCAGGGTGCTTAAAACTCATCTCATTCCACCCCACTGCCATGGGCAGGGACACCTTCCACTATCCCAGGTTGCTCCAACTCCATCCAACCTGGTCTTGAACAATTCAGGGATGGGGCAGCCACAGCTTCTCTGGACAGCCTGTGCCAATGCCTCACCACCCTCACAAGGAAGACTTTCTTCCTAACATACAATCTAACCCTACTCTGTCAGTTTAAAGCTGTTCCCCCTTGTTTTGTACTCCATGGTCTTGTAAATAGTCTCTCTCGATTTTTCTCGTAGGCTCCCTTCAGGTACTGGCAGGCCACATGTATCTGATGATTCAGTATTCATATTTTCTGTAGGTGCCTAGCATTTCCATCTTAAATACATTTTAGACTTTCAATCCCCTGATATTTCTTCCCTTTTTTTTTCATCCTGCTCAATTCCACTAATTCTGGATGCTCTGGTTAGCCCTCACAGGTGTCTGGGCCAAACATACTTTCCTTGCTTTAGAATGAGACGAGAGGAAGGTGATGAAGAAGAAGGGATGTGGGGGCAATAAACACAGATTTTTTTTTTCTTTTTTTCCCCCAGGCTGAGAAAGGATCCCTGTGATAGAGCTGGTGTTTGTCCACACCTGCCTGTGGAGTGTTCCCTGTGGTACTGTCAGACTGACTGATGGTGCTGAGGACACACAGGGACAGTGGGGATTTGGTTTCTTACATCTGCAGCATTAGCTCAAGAGTTGTCCCAAACCAAACCAGGTTTTGTGTGGTTTTCCAGTGGTGCCATACACACAGGGAGTTCAGGAGAAAGGACTGAAGCTAGTAGTGCTGTGAGATTATACCAGAGCTGATGTCCTAATCCAGGCAAGCTGCTGCTGGCTAATACTCTTTAAAGCTTGATTTTCATTTCACAGCCTTCCTGCCCGTGCTCAGCTGGGGTACCTGAGGTAACGGGAGGGGCTGAGGAGGCAGCAAGATGTGTTAAATAAAGGGTTTGCTGTGGCTGTGTTAGGGTCTGGGTTCTCCTGGAGCCCCCAAAGCGTTGATTGAACATTCCAGCCTGACTTGTCACCCTGTTGCCAAAAAAAGGGTGGAAAAGTTTTTGCCGTGTTACTGAGCTGTGGCCTGGAGGGGTGAGGAGCAGGAGGGAGTGGTGATGTGACCGTCCCTTTGGGTGCAGTTACTGGTTTCACACCTGAGTCTATGAGCATCCATCTGTAATCAGCTCCAGGGTAACTGCTGCTGTGCAGAGCTGACACACATCCACTGCCAGGGCTACAGCCCTCTTCTCCACTAATCTATGGAGTTTTCTAGTGCAGGGAGCTCAATGGGGGCGGGCAGAAAAATAAAGTGATGGCCTGCTCGATGCCCCATGATGCAGATAAAAACGGCATTTTTCTTGTGGTTGAGCAAAGCCAAGGTTTTCCTAATTGCAGATGAAGAGGCAGAGACACGCTGAGTGGAAAATGACTTGATGTAGGTCACAAAACAAAGCTAAGAACAGCTTTTGTGAATTTAATTTCTGTTTAATCACCTGACTGCGCAGCCTTTCTAATGTCTGGGATGAACATTTCCGGTGTTGTTGCCCATCTCTAATGTTGTTCAGTGTTTCTGTTGTATTTTACTGTTTCCTTCTCCTTTTTGCAGGAAAGGCTGAGATCTGTACTGGGCCTGCTGTTGTTGCTACACAGCACAGACTCGTTCTACGTACCCGGAGTGGCTCCCATCAACTTCCACCGCAATGATCCTGTAGAAATAAAGGTAGGATAAACTCAGTGCTGTTAGTCTGTTTGGTTTGGAGTTTTTTTTGTCTTTTGGGTTTTTTCTTTTTTTGTACCATGGCAGCTAAGATGGGCTGGAAAGTTAAATTTGGGGATCCTGTTGCTCAAATTTTGTGTTCAGATGTGTCCTCTGCATCACAATGTTCGGGTCCCAACATGATTCCTGTTCTTGCCTCTGATCTCTTCTACCAAATTCCTTCAGCAGTTGCACCAAAGTCCTCAAGATGTTGCTCTGTTTGGGAAAAGAGTCCCTTTCTCACTGTGGCTTTGAAGTGAATTTAATTTCTCTAGCATTATACTGACTAAAAGTGCTTTCACAGAGTGTGCCTTTGGGTGGAAGGTGAATGGTGGAATAAGGTCTGACTCAGACCTTCTCAATACCCAGTTTGCTCATGTTGTGCCTTTAGGAAAATCCATAAGAAGCTCTTCCCAGGTGGAGGTGTTTGTCCTTGAGCCTTGCAGATCTTTCAGCCTAGCCTTGCTGAGAGC
Source organism: Irena cyanogastra (assembly GCA_013397155.1). Classification (NCBI taxonomy): domain Eukaryota; kingdom Metazoa; phylum Chordata; class Aves; order Passeriformes; family Irenidae; genus Irena; species Irena cyanogastra. The sequence goes on along the minus strand of VWZV01010119.1, from coordinate 284,342 downwards.
TGTTCCGGTGCAGCATTGCTGGTACTCAGTGAAGAGAGCTGCTGCACCTATCCATGAGGAAGCCAGGCTTTGCTTTCAGACATCAGTGATTTATAGCCTATTTCATTTATTTTTCTAAAGCTGTGGCCTCTGTCTCAGCAAATCCAGCACCCTTGGGGCTGCTGAGGTTGGCTGCTCTCACTTGAAGCAAGGCAGAGTTTTCTCTTTGGCCACAGACTGCCAGACTTGGCTATTTTTAAGCAAATGAGACTTGCCTGTGGCTACAGTAAGCTTCCCAGAAGAAGGGGGTTTTGGAATGGCTGTTCTCAAAGGGATTTCAGGAGCTAAATGCTTCCTCAAGTGCTTAGGCAAGTCAGAGTGTTTCCCAGCACTGTTCCAATAAACAAGCTTGGCTGTGTTACAAAACACTTCTGTTTTTCAGAGCAACTGTGGTCTTGGCTGTTGTGGTATGTCCCTGCACTTCCCTTGTACCCTGTGATTTGTGGAAACTCTCCAGGAATGTTTGTGGTTGGTCACCTTGTCTTCCCAGACTGATGGCTCTCTGGCTTTCCTTGCAGAGATTAAAACTGCTGAACTCTTCATAGCACTGGAGGCCAGACCTCTAGGTCAAGTGGGATATGAATTTTTGCTTGAGGAAATCTTGTATGAAATGTGACTCTTGAATCTCTTTTGAGCTCTTTGTTGTTTTTTAGGACTCCACTGAGACATAAATTTGTGAAACCACCATGTTTTGTTCTTTGAGTGTTTCTCTGTGAATGAATTGCTACTGGAAGTCTCTCAGGAACATCTGTCTCTGTTACTATTTTTAATATTAGTTGTAGTAGTATCTTCTGGAAGTGAGCTTTATGGAAGGTGTGTTGAAGTAAGCATCAGCTTCTGGATGATGCTGAGAGGACAGGAAATTATCTGGAGTTCTTTCCTGGGGATAATCTTCCCATTCTTCCTGCAGGCTGTGAAGCTGACGAGCTCCCGGACCCAGCTGCCCTATGAGTACTACTCACTGCCCTTCTGCCAGCCCAGCAAGATCACATACAAGGCTGAGAACCTCGGTGTGTACCTCTCAGGCAGTGTGTGGGGGGGTTTTACAGGGGTAAAAGCAATTGCAAGTGTCACTGCTGCTAAGCTGAGAGAAGCTGCTTCCTCTGTTTCACTGTGTGCTAGCAGTCTGCAAACAGCAGTGTCCATGTGTTGGACAGAGGGAGTGCCTATCCTGAAGGAGGGCATGTAACCTGCTTCATAAGCAGGGCTTGATACTTCCAACAAAGGAGCTATACTGACTTGCAATCTTATCCTTGCATCTGGGCTAGCAAAGGAGACTTGCTGTGGTCCCTCCAGCTGCACAGTGCCTTGGCAGCAGGATCAGCAGCAGGAAGCCTGTCAGTCTTCAACCCTGCCCATGTTTTCCTTGTTTTCCAGGTGAGGTTCTTCGAGGGGACCGAATTGTAAATACACCTTTCCAGGTTTCCATGAATGTGGAGAAGAAATGTGAAGTTCTGTGCAACTTTCCCAACAAGCCAGTGACTCTGACAGTGGAGCAGAGCAAGCTCATTGCCGAGCGCATCAGAGAGGATTACTACGTCCACCTGTGAGTCACCTCGAGCATGGGGTTGTGTCTGGGGAGTTTGGTGCTGTGGACAAATTGGATCTGAAATCTGTGTTTTCAGCATTGCTGATAACCTCCCTGTGGCAACACGGCTGGAGTTTTATTCCAATCGTGAGGAAGAGGAGAAGAAGAAGGAGAAGGATGTGCAGTTCGAGCATGGATATAGGCTCGGGTTTATGGACGGTAACAAGGTAGAGAATTGAGGTGCTGTGTGAGGGTGCCTGGAGGATATCTGGGTGTCTGTTAGATGTCTGCCAGAGAGTATCAGAATTGGGAATGCAACCAAAGGGTTTTATTAATAATGGAAATATGAGAGAGGAGGGGTCTTTTTTGGGCAGAAGAGGGTGGGCGATGGAAAGGTGGGAAAGCCAGGAGTCCTTGCTTTTCTTCACTGTGTAACTTTGGACAGGTTCACACAGTGGTTTCCCCTCAGCAGAGCAAAGGCACTGTGCCCCCAAGACTGGCTGATCTCTGGTGTTGGAGTCTTTAGTTTTCCCTCACTGAAGCTGTTTTCAGCAGTTGTTGCTTCTCAGCTTTGCCTTTTCCTCCCATAGGGTGCTGATGTTTTATTTTATGTCACTGTTTCAGTTCTACCTGCACAACCACCTCTCGTTCATCCTTTACTACCACAGAGAGGATGTGGAAGAGAGCCAGGAGCACACCTACAGGGTGGTGCGCTTTGAGGTGATTCCCCAAAGCATTAAACTAGAAGGTAAGAGACTCTTGAGGAGGGGAGCAGGGGGGAAGAATCTCCTGTATGGATCAAAGTTGGATGTCACTGATATATCAGAGTGCCAATTGTTGCTTCACAGGGCACAGAAATGGATCTAAATTCTAGTACAAGAATAAACCACTTTGTTATTAAGGAAGTACCAACAATAGAGACATATCCATGAACTGCAATCCATGGAAAATCAATTCCTGTAAAAAGATCTGAGTTTGAGGTTTTGGGGTTGGATTTTTTTGCTCTGTGTCATCTGGTATGAGGCATGTCTGGCATTCCAGCTCTTGCTGTGGCACAGATCTCCCTGACTAGGACAGTCTGTGCTGGTTCAGGGACACACAGGATGTTTGGAACTGTTCTAGGGGATTGAAATTTAAAAATAATGCTTAGGGGAAAACACTCCTACCTCAGTGAGCCCAATGGAAAAGGATGTCTAGAAGGGCAGTTGCTTATGGTGTGGATCACCCCATACAGCTCCCCTCTGGCAGGGCAGGCACTGCTGCAGAGGTCTTGTTTCTCACTATATCATGTGGAATAGAGGATTTGTTCATGGTCTAGATCCTTGGCTTCAGAACCTCTGGCTTTTATCCTTCCAGTTAAGGAGAGCCCTGTGCATAGCTTTCCTGAAAGTTTGTTAATGGTGCTCCACTGCTGGTCAGGAGAATAGTTTTGCAAACTGCAGAGCAGGTGAGCAAGGAGCGAGTGCTTCCCCACCTGGAATTACTGCAACCCAATGCCCTCAGGGTGATGCTCAGTGGGAGAGGTGGTGCCTGAGGGAAAGGCTCACTGTGTGCCGTGCTTTCCCTTACAGACTTGAAGGCTGATGAGAAGAGCATGTGCACCCTGCCCGAAGCCACGGGCTCTGCCCCTCAGGAAATAGATCCTACTAAAGAGAACCAGTTGCTCTTCACTTACTCTGTGCACTGGGAGGTGAGGCAGTACTGGGGAGCTGGCTGGCAGTGATACTCCAGGTGGCTGTCACTGGAGTTGTGGAAGACATTGAGAACGTGCTGGTGTGATAAGAGCTCTCCTGTTCTTTCAGGAAAGTGACATTAAGTGGGCTTCCCGCTGGGACACGTACCTGACCATGAGTGACGTGCAGATCCACTGGTTTTCTATCATTAACTCCGTTGTGGTCGTCTTTTTCCTTTCAGGTGAGTGGATATGTGGGGAGAGGAAGGTTTTACCATTATCTGCAGGGAATTTTCTTTAAGCCTTAGCTGCAGGTGGCTTGAAGAGAATGTGGCCACATCTGAACCTGATCAGAAGGAGTAGGAAACCAATTTAAAGCCTTCCAGTTCAAACAGTGTCCTGTGGGGTCAGACAGTTACCAGCCTTTCTCATACTGGGGTCATTGAGGGAGTAAAAAAACCCACAAGAAAGCCACAATGCCCCATTTCTGCTGGAATACTGCCTTTCCTGCTCCTTGGGGTTTTGTTTCTGTCTTTGCTGATGTCTCAAGACCTCCTCTCCCAGCCAGAACAGTGTGTTGGTGGGAGCCATGTAGTTGCACAGCATGAGAGCAGCACAGCTATGTGGGAGCCTCTGAGCTGAACTCTGTGCTTGTTTTCAGGGATTCTCAGCATGATCATCATCCGCACTCTGCGGAAGGACATTGCCAACTACAACAAAGAAGATGACATCGTATGTGTTTGTTCCTTGGGCTGGGATTAGAGGGAGGGAAGCACAGGCCAGGAGGGATCCAGTGTGCAGACTTGGCTGTATTGTCTCTTCCCTTGCCCCTGTTTTCCTTTGAGCCCTGGCCGTGGGACGGCCAGTCATGTCGTGCTGTCACACAAACCTTTTTCTGCCTGAACAATCACGTACCAGTTAGGATGTCTTCAGACCTAAGGAGTGACTGCAGACAGCTCTGTAAATGTGTGCCCTGGCACTGACAATTCAGGACTTAGCTGTTTTTAGCCCAAGAGGAAAGAAGTTGCTTGGCTAGAGTGGTAAAATTCGGTAGAAAAACTGGATCCAGGGAAGTTAACCTCTTAGGCTGGCTGTGGTAGGACCTTAATTTCCACTGGCATATCACATCTAAATAACCTCCTTTTTCTGTTGTTGCTATAGGAAGATACTATGGAGGAATCTGGTTGGAAACTTGTGCATGGAGATGTTTTCAGGCCTCCACAGTACCCTATGATCCTCAGCTCCCTCCTGGGTTCTGGAATTCAGCTCTTCTGTATGATCCTGATTGTCATCTGTAAGTGGCACGTGTTGCACAGGGTGGCTGTAACATGAATGATGCTTGAGGATGTTTGACTTCACCCTGTGCCCACCTTAGCTGGAGTGAAGCCCATGAAGCTGCTTCCTGTTGCCATCAGCCTGGGCTTGGCACTGCAGAACTGCTGGATGATAACTGCCAGCTGAAGGCAGCTTTATTTGATTATATTTCCTTTGCCAAGCTGTGAGCCCTGGCTGATAGTGGGCCAGGAGACTTCTGCACAGGTGTGCTTTGCCTGCTGAGCTGCACCTGCTCCCTTCCCTGGGGAAGCTGAGGCTGGAGCATGGTCTGTAGCTGAGATCAAAACTGTGCCTTCCTCACTGGCGGGCGCTGGAGGCTCTGGATACGTTACGCTGTGAAGGAAATCAGGCCTGTGCAGAGATTGCAGGCAGCTGTGGGCTGCAGATGGGACAGGCCCATGTCCTCCAGCTGCTGCAGCACCATGTCCCTCAGAGCTGCTGTTCCTTGTCCTGTTTCCCTCTGCAGTTGTTGCTATGCTGGGGATGCTGTCGCCTTCGAGCCGGGGCGCGCTGATGACAACTGCCTGCTTCCTCTTCATGTTCATGGGGTAGGTGCCTCCACGGCTTCCCCCTATTCTGTCCTGCCTCTCCCCAGCAACAACAGCTCATTTTCCTTGACTTGGCTTGTTTCTGTCCAGGGTTTTTGGTGGATTCTTTGCTGGCCGCTTATACCGGACTCTGAAAGGCCATCGATGGAAGAAGGGAGCCTTTTGTGTGAGTCTTGGATGTTCTGTGCTGTTTATCCAGGTTTGCTGGTAGCAAAATCTGTGGATAAGCTCCACACGTTTGTGGTAGCTGGATACAGTCTGGCTGTGCTGCACATTTGCTGTGGTTGAGTCCTTGTAGCTGTACAGAAAAGGCACCACCAGAGCATGTACTAGAGCAAAGAGGATTGTCCAAGATCCTCCCCACAGCCCAGCTCCGTGTTCTTGTCCTGTAATAAAAGGAATGCTTCCTCCATGTGTGCCTTGTAGCAGGAATGGACTCATTCCATAGGAATATCTGGCTGATGAGTCAGGTGCTTTCTCTTATGTTGTGGTTCCTCTTGCAGACAGCAACCCTGTACCCGGGCGTCGTCTTCGGCATCTGCTTTGTCCTCAACTGCTTCATCTGGGGGAAACACTCCTCTGGTGCGGTAGGTGCCACCCTCAGCCTGGGGCCTGCTGGGTGGGAGAGGGTCACTGGGCTGATAGGGACTCACTTGGCTTCCCAGACCTTTCCAAGTGGATGACTGGAGGGTTGGCTTGGCCAATGACATAAATCCCCCGGGCAGGAGAGCTGTCAGCCTCACTTCTGTGGCTCTTGGTGTGATTCCAGGTGCCTTTCCCTACCATGGTGGCCTTGCTCTGCATGTGGTTTGGGATCTCCTTGCCCTTGGTCTACCTGGGTTACTACTTTGGATTTCGCAAGCAGCCATATGACAATCCTGTACGGACAAATCAGATTCCCAGGCAGATCCCGGAGCAGAGGTGGTATATGAACAAATTTGTGGGGTGAGTGATAAGTGTCTGGGAAATACGGTGAGTTAAGCCCCCTCCCCTTGGTCCCCTTGGGTTGCTGAGTGTCACCTGCTGCTCTCTGGACATGGACAGATGGCAAATCAGGTTCCTTGAGACCACATCAATAATTTGGATGTGGTATGAGGGGTACTTGTAGCCATGGTACGTGCTCAACAGTGGGAGCAGCTGTGCCATTGCCTGTGAAATTTAGTAATCTGGAAATGTAGAGCCTTTGCTTGAAGTGTTTCATGTGGTTACAAGGAATTTTTAATGTTCATACAGTTATATTGTGCTGCTTATGGTTTTTGTTTCTCCTTTGTAGGATTCTCATGGCTGGTATTCTGCCTTTTGGAGCCATGTTCATTGAACTGTTCTTCATCTTCAGTGTAAGCATTTAACCCACTTTCCTCCTCAATAGGGTTCCTTTCATGCCAAAGGTTTTGAAAGAGAGGGGGCTTCTGCTGGAGCAGTCTCTTATTCTTGTGTTCTCTGAAGAGGGTAGCTGGTTTCTTCCAGGCCATTCAGTAGTTTCCAGAGAGAGCTATGGGACTCTCCTGGTGGTTTTGTGGTAAAGACAAAATTTACTGTAACATCACATCAAGGAGGGGTCCTGGTCTTGAGACAGTCACTGTTCCGCTGCTCCCCATTTTTCACCTTGTATGGATGGGGAAGAATTTGCTGTCTGTTGTTTGAGAGATGCAGGGGAATGAACAGGCTATCTCAGAGCTGTCCTTGTGCACCTTTTTGGAACCTGAGTCCTCTGAAATCACACGATGAAATGCATTAGATCTGTGGTTTCATCTAGGTGAGGCTGAAGGGCTCCTCATTTTCCCCTGGGAAGTTAGTTCCACATTCAGTGATTGATCACAGTAAAATGGAAATAAATGCCTGCTGTGTGTTTATTTCAGGCAATCTGGGAGAACCAATTCTATTACCTTTTTGGCTTCCTCTTCCTGGTGTTTATAATTCTGGTGGTATCCTGCTCCCAGATCAGCATTGTCATGGTGTATTTCCAGCTCTGCGCCGAGGTGAGATTTCCATGTTTGTAATTTGGGTAGCAGAGGGTATTTGCTCCTGGAAAAGCACAGATCACATTATTGCTGCTGCTCAGCAAAGATTAGCATGGCCCAGCTTCACAGGTGTGATTGTCCCCAATGTCTCTTCACTCTAAAGGGAATTAAAGCTCCTTGGTTATCTTTTAGGCTGTGAACTGTGGTTTTATACCAGGAATTTTGCTGGGCACAGGGTGTTTTGAGCTGTTCCCAAAATGTTCCATTCCATCCACATACAAAACAAAATGCAGGACCAAAGGTGAGCCAAGTCCTTGGGCAGCAGGTGCTTTGAGCCCGACTGTCAGCATCACATCTCTTGGTTTGGAAGCACTTGTGACAGAAAAAGTTCCCCAGTCCCAAATTGTGGATTTCCTTTGAAGGAAGATGGGTGGTGTTCTCCCTGTCCTGGAATGGTCACAGCTTCCCTGAGGCAGTGCCTGGGGAGAAGAAAGTCTGGGGAGTAATGAGGCTCTTTATCCTGTCAGGATTACCGCTGGTGGTGGAGGACCTTCCTGGTGTCTGGAGGATCTGCCTTCTACGTGCTGATCTATGCTGTCTTCTACTTTGTGAACAAGGTATTCCTCCTGGGTGAAAGTGCCATGGTTTTGGGGTGGATGTGAGATTTGGCAAAGGAAAGGATGGGCCTGCTGAGTCCCAGTCTAACCGTGCCAGCCCAAGGCAGTGCTCACAGCCCTCCCTGCCAGGAGAGGAGGGTGTAGGTGCCCCAGGACTTGTGCAGAGCAGCATTCCCAGACCCCACCTCAAAGGGGATCTCCCTTCAGCTGGACAAAAATGAAAGTTTTCCTCCCTTTGCCAGAGCTCCCCTTGCAGAGGGCACTGGTTGGTTTGTCATCTGTGTGCGTTATTTTGCTGACTTTTTTCATCCTCTTCTGTTTCAGCTGGATATTGTTGAGTTCATTCCCTCCTTACTGTACTTTGGCTACACTGCCCTCATGGTCCTGTCCTTCTGGCTCCTGACGGGCACCATTGGCTTCTACGCAGCCTACATGTTCGTGCGGAAGATTTACGCCGCCGTGAAAATCGACTGAAGCTGGAATCCCCCAAGCAGGAATCAGACACCTCTGAGCACGTATCCTCCCAGGAGGGACAGGGACATCTTCTCCCAGCTCTTTTTAAGGAAACAGAAATGCAGTGGGAGAGTCACAAGAGAAATAATTAACTCCTCGATTTGGAATGTAACTTTGGCACAGTGTACATGGATTCTGGGCTACTTCTGCGGGGAAAAGGGGTCTGTAGATACCTTACATTTTAACTTTATTATCCTGTTCCATATTTGAGGGAGTTTTTTAGCAGAGAAATATCCCTCTGTATAAGTAAACCCCCTTTTTGCTAATCCATCCTTTTTTTTATGTTGATGATGAACGGATTTGAGACAGCAGTGGAAACACTTGTGAAAACGTTTTCTTCCAGCCCCTGGGGTGCTCTAGGATTCAGGGAGACTCTTCAGACAAGTATCAGACTGGTTTTTCTCCTGCCTTCGTGTCTGCATGGAAGAGGGAGCTTGACTATGGCAGAACAACCGGCGCCTAAAGGCTCACCCAGCGGGAGTCCGGCGCGCTCCGATCACCGAAGTCCCGGCTTCGGCTTGTTTACAGTTTGCTGGAGGTGCCATTCAGAGCCTGGGAAGTGCAATTTCACCCTGAGAGAGCTTGAGCAACCTTCGGCATCGCTTCTCCCTCCCTCCAGCCTTGGACAGCACAGGCTGCTGTGGGAGGGTGGGATTGCCTCTCTTCCAGAAGGCAGGACAAAACGTCCTGGCGGAAGTGATGTGGTTGTGCTGGAATACAGGAGTGGAAGGATGCGCGAGGTAACTACAAGAGTTTGTTCTGTCAACAGCTCTGCTCTGGATGAGTGAGGAATCAGGGCAGGCTCCTTCCTGGGAATGCCACTGGGATGCTGAAGAGCCTGCAGGAGATGGCTGTGGTGCCGTGGTGTTAGTGCCAAGTGATCTGAGGCAGTGTTGGGCCCGAGCTGCCCGAGGGCTGTGCAGGCCATGCTGAAGGGGCTGGCACAGGCAGGTGGCCCCGTGAGCTGTCCCATGGCTGGGAGCGGGGCTCTCTTGCTGGCCCTGTGCTCTGTCTGCCCTTGCTGCTCTCTGCTCCTCCTCTGAAATTCTCTACCTCCAGGGAACAGGAAAAGTGTACACCCCATAGCTGTATTTTGTTCTTCTCCACAAAAAACAGTCCAAGCTCTCTTGGATAGCTGATATGGGCTCTTTTCCCATGGCTTGATGCCTGAATTGGCCCGTGGGAAGCTCTTTTTAAAAGAGGTTAAAGTTGGGTTGTGGTTTTTTTTCTTTATTTTGGTCACTTCAGTGATGTTTATCAGTAAAAAGGTTCCACGTTGCAGTGAAGGCTCCCTCCATCCCCAGACTCACTGGATTCAGCCAGGACTACAGAGGATAGGGGTTTTTTTTTTGAGATCTATGAAAATTTTTCTTCTTGGAGTAAGATCTTCCAATGACCAGCTGCCACAGGTCACATCATTCCAACCCAAAACTGTCCAAAGCCCTCCTTGCTCTCAGGGAGGGCTTTGGGGCCTTTTTGAACCTCAATTGCAATAAGTTTCCACCAGGTCCATGCAAGGGCCTGTGTCCCTTCCAGTTGGCCCTGCCTGTCATGCCAAAGTCTAATCAGCCAGGAATCATGGATGGAAAAAGGGAGGAGGGGAGGCATGAGCCAACTGTGCTGTGGAACCCTGTGTCAGTTCTGATTTGAGGTCCCTCTCTGAAATTTTTGTTGATTTTTTTTTCTTTCTTTTTTTCTTCTGCCCCTGCCCCAGTGGAGAGGCTCAGCCAGCACTGATTTCTCTCCCTTCCCTGAAGTGTTTTCTCTGTATTCTTTGTAATTTTTAATTAATGTATGTATTCTTTGTGTCCTATTGTAAATAAATCTGCCATTGTCCTGTCGTCCTGCTCTATTGGGTTCTCCTAAGCCACTTCTGGAGAATTTCTTTTTGTAACACTTAGCCTGTTCAACACCCATGTGGTCTATGATGTGTGGCTTCAGCCAGAAGCAGAGCTTGGAATATTCTGGCTTTCTTTGTAATATTTTTCTCCTGGTAAACTTAAGTTTCTCCCAGTGTGGCATGCCCTGAATGCTGCCATATATTGTAATTATGCCTCCAGTTGAGGCATTTGGATCTGCTGATGCTGTGCTGCTGGGTGAGATCACTTGAGCAACTCATGTCTTGTGTGGGACACGTTGTTTGACGTGTGGCACTGATGGGCAGAGGGCAGAGCTGTTGGATGGCAGTGCTGGGCAGTGCTTCAGAGCAGCAGAGGGGAGAGGACAGCTCGGAAGGGAGTTTGAGGAGTGCTGCTGCTGCAGCTGAGCCCTCAGCGTTGGCTTCCAGCTCTGTTGGCTTCCCAGAGCTTGTGTGTTTCTGCTGGGGAGTGTGTGGTAGGAGATCAGTGAGCCTCTGCTGGAATGCTGGCTGAGGGAGGCAAAGCAAATTCCCTTTTCCTGAGATGGTTTGCCTGGGATGTGATTCCCCCAGGTTACAGAGTCCAGTGCTGGAGGCTGCTGAGTGTCTGTGAGTGAGACCAGAACTGGCAAATACTTGAGTCAAAACTCAGAAATCATCAGAATAATCCCTTCTCTCTTTAAAAAGGCAAAGGAAGCTTCAGCTCCAGCACCAGGACAATCCATGCTGAACTAATTTCTCATTTTTGGCAGAGGAGTGTATTCATGTTCTATCACAGTCCTCAGCACCAGGGGAAAGCTGATGAGGAAAGGGCATGTTTTAATGGTGGCTGAATTAGGAATGAAAACTAGAACTGAAAACTAGATCACTCTTAGACAAGCACCTAACACTGATCATGGCTGTCAGCTTTTAATCCATGTTCTGAAGGAGAATCCCAAGAGGGCCCTGTGTGCTTTGCCCTGTTTCATCTTCAAATGCTGCTGGTGCCTGCAGCCAGTTGTAGCTTAAGCTGAGGTTTGGTCCTGGTTCTCCTGCCTGTGGGGAACAGAGCATGTTGGGGTTATTTGGGAGGGGGAGTGGGCTGAATGTGTCTGAAATGCTGCCACATGGGCTGGAAATTTTAGTGAAACTAAGTGACCAGAACTTTGCCTAACAAACATTATTCTCCTTGACAGGGGATAATAGTGTCTGCTGTGGCTGCCTCCCCAGTGGGGTGCTGGTTTTTTTTCTTGTGGCTCTAATTCTTGGCATAAATTTAAAAACCTCTGTGGCTTCAGGTAGGGAACTGTGTCTTTGACCTGCCTTATGAGTCTATCCTGTTTTAATCCAACCAAAAGCCAAACTCCCTTCCATGAAGACACCTGGGGTAGATGATCCAAATGCTTTTAATGAACAACTTCATTATAAAAGATGCTTTCAATTTGAACTTCATTTTGCAAGAGCTAATTTTAGTGATGAACCATACATTTCCTAATGGCAATTACAATTTAAAAACCTTGTTTACAGCCCCCAAAACACTCCTTTAAAAGAGGTTATTCACTCTGTGTAAAAGTGCTGGAAAGTTTGTTTTTAGAAAACCAGCTGAGCTTTAACAATGGGAAGTTTCTGGCTTTGGCAGCTGTAGCTGCAGGGAGGGAGGTCAGGCATGGGGCCTGTCCAGAACCAGTGCAAGAAGGGACAGTGTGAATGGCAGCCCTGGGGAGGGACACTGCAGCTTTCCCATCCCCTCCCATGGCTGATCCCAAACCCTTCCCCTTCCAAGGGGATGTGTACAGGCTCCTGTGGGAGATGGCAGAGCTTGTGCTGGGAGAGGGTTCACAAAGGCCATTTGGTAGCTTTTCTTCCAGCAGCAGTTTTGGAGCTTGGCTGCTCCCCGGGGTTCCACAGGTTCTTCTTTGTCCTTGTAGCCAGCCCAGGTCTCAAGAGTGCATCAGCAGACAGCTCTGTGTTCTTCAATATCCTCATTTAAGGAAACCACTGCTTAAAATGTTACAAAACAGTCTTTCTAAAAATTGCTCCTAGATATCAGGAATCACTAAAGTGGGAAAGCTCTACAAAGCATCAAGGCTGAGGCACTCAGTAGGGTGTGGAGATCTCAGACTCCAGAGAGGCTTCTGGGATGTGCTACAACATGCAGGCTTCTGCATCCTCCTGTGGTACCCTGAAGTGGGTTCTGAGGGCTGTGAGCAAAGCTTGTGTTTTACCTTCTTGCAAGACACTGACTACAGAGGGAGAAGGGCTGCAGGCAGGTCCCTGGCCTGTTCACCTGGACACTCAGCCAGCCTGGCCTGTCCCAGGTGTTGGAAGCTGTCCCTGTCCTGCAGGCCCTGGAGCTGTCCCCAGTCCACTCAGTACATTCCATGCTAGAGCTGGTTATCTCCTTGCACAGTAGTTCAAAACAAAGACACAAAAGTGAGGGATGGTTGGTTTGTAACAAGACACTTCAATGTTGAGAATTCTTCCCCCAGCTGAAGAGCTGACCTATTTATAGTAATAAAACCAATTAATTGCAAATTCCCTGGTTATCTTTTGCAATGCTTTTAATTTCCCTTGTCAGTGTGATCTGATACAGAGAAGCTCCCTCTGTGTCATGTATGCTCCATTTCTATGCTGGTATTTAGGCAGTGGTGGAAAGGACCACGCAGACCTGGCTTCAACCACAAGCACAGAGTGAGGAAGGTGCTTCAGGCTCCTCCTGCAGCCCACCTGTGCACATGGAAATAAAATGTACTTTGAACAGGAAAGCCAAGCTCATCTCCTGGTGTGGATTTGTGAGAAGCAAAATGTGATCTCTTTTCTGGTCTAATTTCTGAACACCACTTCTATTTTTGCTCTACCTGTTTGCATGCCAGTGTGATTAGTGGTGTATGGCCTGTGGGAAGACGTAGAGCTGGCCTCAGGTAGAGATTACAGACTGTCCCCCAGGAGAAAACTCCTTACCTGCAGCCACAAGAATAGCTGAAACATGTAGGATTCCTAGGGGATCCCAGTTATTCACTAGAAGGAAGCAAGTCCATCATTGGGAATAGCCAGAGGTGAGCCTAATGTGAGTGTACATGGATTGTGCAGGGACAACAGAACCTGAGAGGTGGTGGAAAAATGGTCCTGTAAGGCAGCTGATGAGTGGTAAAGGCATCTCCCTGGCAGCTTCCAGCTGCTTTCCAGGAGAGGCTCAGTGTGGCTGTGGCATGTTATGGTAAACAAGCATGGAAAGGGTGAGAGGAATCTGAGCTTCCCAGATCCAGCAGACCAGGCTAAACCAAACTACCTTCTCCTACCGCACAGGGGTTAGCTAGCATGGGATTCAGAGCTTCGGGTGGCAGCTCCCATCTCTAGGAACTGGGAAAAATACAAGAAGTAAGTTAGGAAAAAGACACAAATTTTGGATGAGGATGGAAACCTGAAGTGGTTCCATTCAAGCCATTCATCCACTTCACTGTTCAGTGGCAGAATAGCTCCAGGGCTTGGGCAGGCAATTACTAAAAATAGGCACCTGAGGGAGAATTCAGTCAGCCTGACTAACTGGGATTAGAGGATAAGCAAGAAGGTAGGGTGATGGGAAGCACATCTTTGAAGATTTATTTGTGGAAATTTTAATTGCAGGCAGCAGAAAATGCCTCTGTGGGGTTTTTCTATCCAGAGAGCAAAGGTGGTGCAATAGTAGAGAGAGGAAAAGGGGATTTTTTCAGTGAACTGCAGGGAATCTTCCCAGCAGCTGCTGTTCACCTGTCAGCAAGGAAGGAATTAAAGAACAAAGAGCTGAGCTCAACAAAAGTACTGAAACCATCAATCTACCAGAGGCGATAAAAGGATTCCAGTTGAAGTGACACCATTTTTCAACACTGAGGCTAAAGAGCAGCAATGTTGTGAGACAGAGAATGGGGTCTGTCACAACACGGTGTGTGGGTATTCTGTCATGTGAAATTCAGTGGAAGCAAATGCAAGACAACATGTTGTTCCTTCCTACAAATGGATTTTGAGTGAGCTGTAATTCCAGGCGGAAAAAAGATCTTCAGCCTTTCACAGGGTTCTGGCAATCTGAGCCTGGAAGGATGGGCAAGAGTTAACCCTCTGCTGCCAGGGAGTGGCTTGGCTATTTGTTAGTTCTTATTTCTAGGGGATATTAGGTCCTTGGCTTTCTGAGAATCCAGGGTCTGATTTAAAAGGGCTGGCAAGTTCACGTCCTGTTCTTTTACTGACTGGAGGTCTATGGGTTTGTATCTTAGATGACTGCACTGTTCTTATTGCTTTGGACACCCCCCAAGCCAGCCACTTTAAAATAGTCCTTTATTTGACTAAACCCTCCTGAACAGTTATGTGCTGTAGTTGCTGCCCTTGGGCTCAATCTGGTGCAATCTTCCTGGTACAGGTGTGCCAGGAACAGAGGGATCACAGTGGAATGGTTTGCTGGGCTCTGCCTGCCTGACTCACAGCTGTGTCCTGGACCTGCAGCCCCAAACTCATGGTCCAAAACAAAAACCAAACCCAAACTCTTTCTGGGATGATTTTTTTATATCACATAACCAGCACAGTGGCTGCCACAAAGCCCTGAACGTACACCACAGAACAGATTGCAGGCTATGCTGCAGCAATCCCGCTCACCGCATGCCAAAGTTACCTTGTCCCTTACCTTGGGGACAAGGACCTTGACTAAGCTGACTTCCATTGACTTGGTAGGTATGTCCTAGTGGTACATATGAGAGCTTGGTACATATGTCCTAGTGGACTTGGATTCCCAAGTGCTGTAAGCTCGGATGCTCAAAGTATTTTCTTATAAACAGGTATAAGTTCACTATAATTTGTTCTGTGAATTGCACATTTGCTATTTCAAATGGAATTACTCTCCTTACTTTTAGACTGACTGGTAAAATACTTTCAGATTATAAACTGTTGTGGTAGAGGAACTATGAATCCATTTTCCTGTGCAAACACCTGGAATCAGCTCCATGCTGTCTCTGACCACGCTGCCCTTGTGGATTTTCCTTGCATTGACAAAGGTTACTGCAGTTCTGCTTGTTAAAGTAGCTGTGGAAAGCAAATCACACATGCAAATCATAGCAAAATGAATTCCATTTATTCTTTGACAGACTACTGGCAGGAAAAAGATGCCTGGTCTAAGTTTAGCTACCACTGCTAAAGGAATTCCAGTGATGACATCTGTTCAGAGTACAATGCAGGCAGGAAGCAAGAAAGCTGAATATTCTGCAGTGGGAGAAAGTGTGTGATGGCATTGCATAAATCTGATAATCCTCACTGGCAGTGAGTGATCAGTTCTGACAATTTATTTCTCAAAAAATATTAATCCTCTCAACTGAAGACAGGGATAAGGCTTGCATATAATTGATAACAGTGTGAAACTCTTTAATTTGCGAAGAGCAAAGCAATAGAAGACAGGCCTGAGGTATTCAATGCTGGTAAACAGACTGGCTGCAATGCCCTGTTTACCTTTGCTAGGTTAGAGAACAAGAAGGCACTCGTTGGACTTGGAAAGGCAACATTTTCCAGTGGAGAAAAGGAAAAAGTACTGCATTCAACTTGGGGAGATCATTGCCACAGGATATTGCTGAGGTAAATAAATCTTATATTACATTTTGATACAAAAGTCTTATTTGCAGCATTGCTGGCTAACCTAAAACAACCGATCTATGTTCTGGAGAATCAATGGATTGCTAAAGAGTCATTCTGGGAAGAATTACTAAGCTAAATTAAAAATAAAATTCTGGAGTAAAATGGAAGGGGGACAAGCCTGTGACCAAAAGAGGCACAGCTGATGTCACACAGTGGGATCATGGCTCAGCAGGAAGGAATCTGCATCAACTGAGGTGGATGTGCTCTGGGGAGACAAGGGAGGACAGCATCTGGCTTCATCCAAGGAGCTGAGATAACAGAGTAGAGGTAGATTTTGCATTTCCTAGATTTATGGAGAACAATATTGACAGATTTCCTGATTTATATTGGCCTACAATGGTTCCTCCATGCTGAGGTATGAAGATCTGCCTGTCCATAGTCATAAACATGCAACAATGCAGAGTGACCTCCATATGTCCCCATCTGCAGTATAAGTGCCCAGGAAAACAGGAGCAGGAGACAATACAGGTGCTAAATGACATCAGCAGCTGGCTGCCACGTCCCAGTATCACCCTTCTGCCCTGGTAGGTAGACAGCCCATGGAAGAGTTGAAGAGGTAGGGCAGGGAGTAAGGGAAGCAGGACTTTAACTTCAGGAGGCAAGGCTTGAGCAGGAGAAAACAAAAAAGGCCAGTGGAACCAAAACCGAAGTGAAAAGTTGACTGCAGGCCCCAAACCTCAGCACTTGTTAGAACTATTGGTGTTGGGAGCAATGCTTCAAATACACTGACAGCGTGTACATGAAGCCGGGACAAATTTTTCCTTGATTCTTGGATGTTATCACCATTGAGGTTAAAATATACCTTTGAGACTGCTTCCTGGATAAACAAAAAAGGGTGCTGATCTCAATGAATGGCTGTAGTTAAAAAACCCCAAAGCCCAGAGACTCATACTCTGTTCCTCATCCAAGGGAACCTATGGAACAGGGCCTGCAGCCTGTTCTCACTCATGCCTGGCACGCCAGTGCTCAGTATCCTGAGCTCCTCACTCAGCCCTCTCACGTGCTTTGGTTTCCAGATCTGTTTGCCTGGGGGAGATACTTCAAAGGGCTCTGTCCATACTCCGCACACCAAGCTAAGCTGTGAGAGCTGCTCCATCCCCTTCACTCAGGATAGCCAGCGAGAAAAGGCAGGAAGCTGCTGCCTACAGGGGCAGAGGCTGAAGTGGTCAGCAGTGTATTTCCCCATGGGGGAAAGAACATGATAAGTGAAGAGAAATCAGTGCAACCTGACTTCGTTGTGTAAACAGTGTTCTAGCTACACCAGAGATGAACCCAGTGTATTCTGGTGGCTCCTATTTTTGCAATGGCAGAAACAGATTTGTGTTGTGTAAACAGTGTTCACCATAATGAGTTTATCCTAACAGCTCCAAAGAGGTGATGTTGAATTCACTATGTAAACGGGCTTGTTGCTTAACACTGATGTGGAGTAAGCTGTGTTGGGTGATGGGATGAGAGGTAGCAGGGAAGGACAGCCTCTTCCCCATTGGCTTCATACAGAGCGGTATCATGACTTCTTCTCCGTGTGGAGGTGTTGGCTAGTTTGCCAGAATTGCAGTGTGGTAACATGAAATGGAAGCTGGACTCTTCTAAAGTTTAGCCCAGGATGAAAGAGTCTCAACTCCTTCTGAGGGACAGTCCCTTCCCAGAGAGGAATACAGCTCCAGCATTCTCAGGGAAGGTCAGTGCTAAGCGTGGCTCCTGATTCACAGATTAAAAATTAGATAAAATATATCCAGTCTATCAGCTGAAATCTTTCTGCTGTACAGGACTGGGACTTGCACGGGGTATCAGCTGTTCCAGTCTACAAGTGCTCCCTCCGAGATCAGAAACCTCCTGTCTGACCCAGCTCTGCCAGAGCTTTCACATCCCCAAGGAAGGAAGAGTTGTGCGTTTTTAAGGCTCTCCACAAAAGGGTGACTGAAAGATCTGTCCTCCAGTGCTATTTCCAGCTTATTGGAATGCCTGGTGGAACCGTGGCAGCGTGGTTGTGCTCAAGCTGGAGGTGAAGACGGGGGGCAACGAATGAAGGGGCCCAAAGTTCAGCGAGGCCCCGGCTCCGGGAGACTCTTGAGGTTGATGTTGCAAAGTGGTGAGCAGTGGCTGCGCCTCCCCCTGCGAGTAGCCCATGACCAATCCCCCTGATGAGACAGGTGGATTGCAAGGAGGAAGATTTAGGGGAAGGAAGCCAAGAAGATGAGAGAAGTCCATGTTAGCAGCACAGAGAGCCTCTGAGAGGTTAGCAGGGCTCTTGGAAAGCAAAGCCTCATCCAGGGCAGGTGGCTGAGGCGAAGAGGACTGAGGATCACCAGATGAGAGAGACAGACTGCCAGGGAAGTCTGACAAAAAGCTGTCCACCTCTACTTTGGGTAGTTTCTCAGGCAAATATGAGGTAGATCCAAGCTGATACTTTGGAGGAGGTTGCGGTGGGGAGGAGATGGGAGAAGAAGACTCCAGAGGATAGCTCATTCCCATTGGAAGAGAATTAGGAACCAAAGAATGGGGCATCCCTGAGCTTGGCATGGTTTGGAGATGCGTGCTGTACATGCCCACGGGCAGCATGCCAGGGAAGCTCTTACCACCCATCATGTCTCTGGATGCCATACACAGGACAGGACTCAGCTCTTCCTTCACTGCCACAGAGGAGCTGCAGCTGAGCAGACCCAACATGTCCACTGGCTCCGTCTTAATCTTCAGCAGTTCTTGGGAGTGGCTTTTCTTCATGTGCCTGGTCAGGTGGTCTTTCCTCCCAAACCTCTGAGCACAGTACTGGCACAGGAAGTCCTTCCGCCCCGTGTGCACTACCAGGTGTCTCCGCACGTCCTTCCGGGTGTAGAAGCGCCGATCGCAGTGGTCACACGGATGCTTCTTTTCCTTTGCCCCGCCGGAAGCCCGCCTGGAATGAGCTTTGAGGTGCTCCAGCAGGACCTGCGTGCTTTCAAAGGTCTGGAGGCACACCTTGCAGCTGAGGTCACCGCTGGCAGCCGCATGCATGGCCAGGTGTCGCCTGAAGCCCAGTTTGGTGTTGTAGTTCTTGCCGCACTCAGGACAGTGCAGGGCCTCCTTGTTGGGATCGTGGGTCTGCAGGTGGTTCCGAAGGTGATCCTTCCTGTGGAACATCTTCTCGCAGTACATGCACTGGTGGGGCTTCTGAGCAGAGTGTGTGGCCATATGCCTTAGGGGAGAAAAGCAGCAAAGGTCACGCAAACATCCAGCCCCTGAGGGAACATACACTAGTTTTGCAAAGTTTTCCTTGTGTCCTACACTTCATGCCACAAAAATCCCAGATGGCATTTTACCTCCATTAAATAGGAGCACAGGAGTACAGTGCTTCAGGCAAAACTTACAGTCTGTCCCAGCAGCTGTCTCTCCTCAGCTCCTGCTCTCTGCTGAGGCTGCCAAAGAAAACCTCCCTAGTTTGTGACACTAGGTGAGAAAACTTCAGTTCATCAGGAGGATCAGGCTGTGCCCAAGTCTGCAGACTGCCACTGTGGTCTGATTTCACCTTCGTATCTCACACTCTCCCACACTGTGGTTCACCTGATTTCAGGTTGTCAGCCATCACTGTTTAATTATTTTGTATTGTACTTCACTACATAAATGGGAACTCTACTTCTCCATACTGGAGCACCAGGTGCCATGGAATTATCCCTGTGGTTAGAAGCAGGATTTATGAATGCAAACGCTATTCTTGCCTTTTTTTTTTAATCTGTGAACTTCACTTTCTGTTTCTATTTCCTCCTCAGTGAAACATAAACCAGCTTGAGCTCAGGATACAGCATTAGCTGAAGTTCTCTGGAAGGTGCCTAAAGAGACGCCAAGTATGGTAATGTCTGGGACTCAACTGCTTTGCAAGGTAAAAGGGCATTTCCCCTCCTCCAGCTTCTCAGAAATTCAAGCAAAGACACACGAGGGAGGGGGTTTCCCCTCTCTCCTGGCACTTCTAGGCAGAGGCACTCACAGATACCTACCTATAGAGCTTGTACTTGGAGGCAAAGGCCTTGCCACAGTGCAGCTGGGGGCAGTTGTAGGGCCTCTGCTCTGAATGGGAAAGTGTGTGAGTTCTCAGCTTGTCCACGTGAGGGAAGGAGGATTCCGATAGTTCACACTGGCATTTTCCCTGACTTTCGGTTTCTTCACCTCTTGGTCTGGGGACTAATTTCCAGCCTGTCTCTTCCTCCTCCTGCTTTGCATCTTGAATCCAGTTGGGAACACTGGGAAAAAATGCCGTCATGGCAGGTCTAGTAGAACATGGCCATGTCAAGCAGAACTTGAGCCCGTGGGCGTCTTGCTGTGATGTTGTCCCGGTGTGGTTTTCTGTTGGAGCCCCCTGTGACCAAACTGCTTTAACAGCAAAACTTCTTCATCTGAAATCACAGAAGGCTGGTGGTAAGACACTACAACCTTCACCTGTGTACTCAATGAACATGTGAAGGTGTGTTCCCAGTCATGGGGACCTCCAATCAATAATATTTTTCTGTCTTTTCCCCCTTAATCTGTTACCTGAATAGAATTACGTTAAACTTTTACTGAATTGCATTTTTTGCCAGTATTAAGAGCCAATGTTACCTGTTGGATGTATTTTCTTTCAAAATATCATAAAATATGTCTATCTGTAGCTCTAAATACCTTTCCCTGTGTATTTTGCAAATCACTTCTCACGCCATTTTTTATATTCTCACTTGCTCTTGGTCTCTGCCTACATGAAATTCCCTCCCAAAAATTCTCAGAGAAACCAAATTTCTCTTGTATTTTCTTTCCCCATCCTTTCTGCTACCAACTTGGTGCACTGGCCAAAACCACTGGGCAAAACCATCTCCAGAGCAAATTCAATCTGAACCCCCACATGTGGCTGAACAGGGCTGAGGAAGGAAACTCACAATTATCGTAAATACCACACCTTTTTCTGGAAGGCAACGGATGCTGCTCCTCTGCAGGGTGGGATTACTCATTGTATTTTCACTTTTCGATTGTGAGGCAGATTCTGCCTCTCTGGATCAGCAAGTTTTCTACTGTAATGAGCAAATTTTAACTATTTTTTTTCTTTGCCACTCTCATCCATTAATAATGGAAGCTCAAACTGTTTCCTGTTCAACAAAATACACCTCCTGTAAGCTCTCCTGGCTTTCACGTTGACGAGGTTCTACACTAATCTCTCTTAGCAGGTTGTTCTTGAGCTGTCTGTTGGTTTTTATAGGGTTCCACCCTATAAAACTGAGCTCTTTCACTCAATTTGGCTGCCTGAGAAACTCCTCTTAAAATAGCATCAAAACCTCACTCCATGATTGCTTCAGAGGAGGAACTTCCTGCTGCACATCAACATGAGTGCGAGTTGTGGGCAGGATGTGCAACTGCGAGGGAACAAACCAACCCCCAAGAAGGTGCCCAAAAAACGTTATCAAGAGCTGAAATAACAATTACTGTGACTGCACCCTCACCCCAAATACCATGGATGGTTCCCTCAGGGTGGGAAACGCTGGGAAACAGGATGACTCCAAGAAAACATATCACTGTGAGCTTTGGGAATGCCTGTAAGAACAAAACTTGGTTTTGTGCAGGCTAAATCTACATGGTCAGAGCAGAACAAAAAAGGACCAGAACTGCTGAGGTGCCACTTTGGGACAAACCAGCGTGATGTGACAGCTGCTCTGACCCCTCAGGGTGCAGGAAGCCTGTGCTTCAGAGCAATCTGTCTTTCTGGGTGCTAAAAGCATGAATATTTCACCTCTCTATGAAATATATCCCAGAAAAGATGAGTGTTCTCTACCTCTTGCTCCAGAGCTGTGCAGGTGTCCCGAGAGTCTCCGCCACTTTCACCATGGAACTGCTCCTTTCCCTCCGAAAAAGCCTGGCCATCTGGGCCAGTTTCAAAGCTACCTGGAAGAAGACAAGAGTTTGAATTTTGATGTTTTCAACAGCAAGGTGCATAAACGATCACACTGGAATTTTAGGGAATTCAAAGGTGCTGTTGCAGCCGCCTTCAAACGGCGGAGGTGCCGGGGGGTGGCCGCGAGGGGCAACTCGCTCCTCCCTCCTGCACCTCCGCCGTTTGCCTCGGAAGCCAACCGGGAGACCCCCACCCCCGGGAGCGCTCCGTGGATAACGCAGCCCCGGTGGAGCGGGATCACACATCCCACCCCCGCCTCGCAGCCCTGAGGGGAGGGAGGCGGGCCCCGGCCTACGCCCCCCCCTCCGCATCCTCCTCCTCCTCACACGCCCCCNCGCGCTCACCCCGTTCCCCCGGGCCCCGCCAAGCGCGGCTCCGCTCCCGGCCCCGGCGGCGCCATTGCGCGGGGCCTTGTGGGAGTGACGTCACGCCTCGGTGGTGGCCGCCAGAGCGGCGCGCCGCAGGGCATGACGGGATGGTGGCGCCGGGCTCTGGCCGCCGACGAGCCGCCATGGCGGTGCCGCCGGCCCCGGTGCTCCTCGTCCTCCTCCTGCTCCTTCCGGTGATGGTGGCGGGAAGCGGTGCGGCACCCGCCTGGGACGAGGCCGGGTACCTTCTCTACTGTCCCTGCATGGGTGAGCCTCTCCCGGTGCAGGCCCCTTGTGCATCTCCCGGTTGCATCCCCCGGCGCGTTTCCCGCTGCAGACCCCGTTGCTGCAGACCCCGTTGCTGCAGACCCCGTTGCTGCAGACCCCGTTTCATCCCCTGGCGCGGTCCGCCGTCCATCGCCCGCTGCATTCCCCGGTCCGTGCCCGATCCGCCCCCGGCGCGGTCCCCGCCTGACCCCGTCTCTCGCAGGCCGCTTCGGTAACCAAGCCGAGCACTTCCTGGGAGCCCTGGCCTTCGCCCGCGCCCTCAACCGGACCCTGGCCGTGCCGCCCTGGATCGAGTACAGGCACCACCGCCCGCCC
Source organism: Irena cyanogastra (assembly GCA_013397155.1). Classification (NCBI taxonomy): domain Eukaryota; kingdom Metazoa; phylum Chordata; class Aves; order Passeriformes; family Irenidae; genus Irena; species Irena cyanogastra. The sequence continues at coordinate 261,788 of VWZV01010119.1, read as the reverse complement.
TACACCAACGTGAGCCCGGGGAGGGAGCGGGGCGCGGCGGGCAGGGCCGGGGGCTCCGGGGATGAGCTGCGGGCCCCGGGTGAGGGGAGCCCGGGCTCACGGGCTCTGCTCCTCCACAGCTGCACGTCCCCTACTCGGAGCACTTCAGGCTGGAGCCGCTGCGGCGGTACCACCGCGTGATCAGCCTGGAGCAGTTCATGGAGCATCTGGCGCCCCGGCACTGGCCGCCCGGCAGGAGAGTGGCGTATTGCTTCGAGGCTGCTGCCCAGAGGAGCGCGGATAAAAGCACGTGTCCCATGAAGGTGAGCTCCTCCTCAGCCCCGCGGGCACGGATTAATTCCGAAGACTAGCACTGAGTCTTTCAAGTCGCCGTTGATTTGCAAATTTAGGAGTTACCCACCGCGAATCGGTGTGTGGCAGTGCTTTCACCACTTGTGGAGTGGCTTGCTGTGCCATCATCAGTTTTCTTTGTCTACAAGTGCTTGGGGGATCGAGGATACAGTCTATGCGAGTAGATTTTATCACCTCAGATTTAGTTGTGACTGTAGCTTATCTCGTGCTCTCTATTTCCCAACTGTGGCAGTTTTCCCGCTGCTGTTAAAGCAACCTCTCTTAACTACAAGTTTGGAAGCTGTGGTGTCTTTGTTCTTTGAGACAACCTTTGCAACCTTCTCAGTGAACTTCCCTTAATGTATTTCGCTGTCTCCTTCCTGTGGAGCTGGTGTGTCAAACAGGCCGTTGTATTCCAGCTGCTCCCATCCTGGAACAGGCTCCTGCTTTGCACCTCAGGATCTTGCTAGATCCACCTCTCAGGCTTTGCGTGTGCACTGAATGAACACTTGTCTTTTCTTTGCAGGATGGAAATCCGTTTGGTCCCTTCTGGGATCAGTTCCAAGTGGATTTTGATAAGTCTGAGCTCTTCAAGGGAATTTCCTTCAGTCCTGCATACAAGGACCATTGGATCCAAAGGTAGCAAGAAGATGGAAAAGTCCTGGCAGGGCACTGTGGGCATTTAGAGTCACTCATGAAAGCAGCTATGACTGTGTATTGTGACTTTACATTTTGGGAGAGAGATTAAAGTGGTTAGTTAGTAATATAATTAAAAATATTAATGCTTTTTCCATTAAATATTTGCTGAGCTCTTCCTGTGGGCATTATTTTAGGTATGAACTCTATGAGACTGATTGACTTGTGAGCCAGGAATATTTAATTTATCAAGTATTTATTTGTTAAATAATTAATCGTCAAAAAGAATTTGGTTCTCAGTTGGGGATTATGAACTGTATTTTGCTGCTTACCTTGTGTTTCCAGAGCCATGAGTGACTTTAGTGGTTATCAGTAAGTTTGGGTGACAGAACTGGTCTAGTCTGGAGTGAAAATGTAACATCCCATTGCTTGGTAGCTCCTCACTGCATGTTTGAGGTTCTTCTCTTACTGTCTGTCAGATAAAAGGTCTGAGGTAAAATACAGTCCCTGAGATTTCTTCAATTCAGATGGCAAAACAGCTGAAATTATCTGAATTTAGAGCAATAAATGCTGCATATTTTGAGGTGTTCCTGGTTTTTACCCTAACCTTCACAGCACTCTTTGTGCAGGTTAGATCACGTTTCACAGTGCTGGGGTTTGGTTTTCTGTAGGTTTCCACCCTCTGAGCACCCTGTTCTGGCCTTACCTGGAGCTCCAGCCCAGTTTCCTGTCCTGGAGGAGCACCGGCCCCTGCAGAAGTACATGGAGTGGTCGGATGCAATGGTGAAGAAGGGAGAAGCCTACATCCAGTCTCTGCTGCTCCGGCCCTACGTGGGAATTCACCTGAGGATCGGCTCGGACTGGGTACGGCAGCGCCTGGAGCCTGCTGACGAGTGGGATGTGCACAAAGCTGCTCAAATGGAGCTGTGCTGGCAGAGCCACCCGATCCCTGCTGGCATCCAGGAGCTCCCTGTGTGTTAGCAGTGGCACTGGGATTCTTTCAGACAGGCAGAGGCAGGGGATGTGGTGGTGTTTTCTCATCTGAATGTGGTACTTTGAAAACAAAAAAAGGTTGCGGTGAGGTGGGGTTCAGCCTCTCCTCCCAGTGACAAGACAAAGGGAAATGGCCTCAGGTTGCACCAGGGCAGGTTCAGGTTGAATAATAGGGAAAAATTATTCACAGAAAGAGCGATTGAGTACTGGCCCAGCCTGCCCAGGGCCGTGGTGGAATTGCCATTCCTGGAAGTGTCCAGAACACAAGCAGAGGAGGTGCTTTCTGATCAGGTTTAGTGGGCATGGGGTATCTGTTCAAAGTTTGGACTTGATAATCTCAGAGGTCTTCAACTTTGATGATTCTGTGATTCTCTTTTCCTCTTCCAATAGAAAAATGCCTGCAACATGTTAAAGGATGGGACAGCTGGGCCACACTTCATGGCTTCACCACAGTGTGTGGGCTACGACCGCAGTGCTGCAGTGCCTCTGACCATGGACATGTGCCTGCCAGACCTCAGAGAGATCAAACGGGCTCTCAAGCTCTGGGTGGCAAAGATTGAAGCTAAATCTGTTTATATTGCTACTGATTCCGAGCCCTACACAGCAGAAATACAGCAGTTCTTCCAGGAAAAGGTGAGTCTTCCAGCAACCTTTTCTGGCAGGAGTGCTTGGATAAAAACCTTCCTTGGCTTCTGGCCCAAGGCTGTCATGGATAGCAGACAGGCAGTTATGGAATAGGTTATTCACAGCCAAATATTGGCATCTCAAAGTGAATTTGGCTCATAGCAATAAAAATTATCCTGTAAAACTTTTTTTTCCCAAGAGATTGGAGAGCGTTTTCTGGCATGGTAGTAAATATTTCCATGAAAAGGGTTTAAATTAAATAAACCTAAGTGATTTTCAGAAATGCTCTGACATCAATCTAATCATAAATGAGTTATAGGGCAGAGAAACACAACAGAAAGAGAGTGAATTTTGTCTGTTCCATTTCTAATGTTATGCCAAGACATTGCATTGCGATAATAGCTGACTGGATTCATCTGCTCTCCTCGTTTCTCTGCAGCTCAAGGTTGTCAGCTTGCAGCCAGAAGTGCCTCAGATTGATCTGTACATCCTTGGCCAGTCCGACCACTTCATTGGGAACTGTGTCTCTTCCTTCACTGCCTTTGTGAAAAGAGAGCGCGACATCCGTGGGAAACCCTCCTCGTTTTTTGGCATGGACCACCCACCGAGGCTGCGGGATGAGTTCTGAGCAAAGGAGGAGGAGGTTCTGTGGCTCCAGGGCTCTGAGCTGGCTCCTTGATGCTGCAGCATTCCCTGTGGGAGAGCTGCTGCCCTCCAATGCTCCTCACAGTCCCTTCCAGACTGTTCTGTCTGATCTCTCCTGTGTTTCCAGTGTGAGCTCAGATAGAAATTTAAATCATGTAGTTTATAGGAAACTATAAACTATATATAGTTTTTTAAGATGTAGCTTTTATAGCTCTCCAGTCTCACCACTTGGGATTCACCAGCAATCATGATGAAGCTGCTAAGATTTCCTCCTCTTTTCTTTCTCTGTTAATTCTGGACTCTCACCTGGAGATGTTTTGAAGCTTTGTGTCCAAAATTGACCATAATTGGTTCTTTTTGAGTGTAAAACTTTTGTCAGGCATATCAGTTTCCCTGGAAAGGGCGTGCAAGGTGAAGCTCAGGACTGAAAAAGCTCTGGGTTTTGTGAAGGACTACAGTTGTCTTACCAGACCTGTGTCACCACAGTGCCTCTGTCCCTTCTCCTGTCCAAAGAGATTCCATACCCTGTGCTATGGAGCCCTGATCTCTTTGGTGGTGCTGGAGGAGTGCAGTGGGACATGGTGTGACATGGCAGCTGCCTCTTCAGCCTCTCTGCATCAGCCTGGGGCAAGGTGTGTGCAGGGACATGGGAGGAGATCTGTCACAGCCAGGCCAGAACTGGAGACTGAGGGCTCGTAGCTTTGTAGCTGTTATGTCAGTGGGTCTGTGGCAGAAGAGAAACTTTGAGCCAGGGTTATTGAAATAGCTGTAGTGGGGTTGGGTATGTCATACCTGGGTCTATGGTATTGTTTTGTTTTTGTACTTTGTGAGATAACCCCTCTGAGAGCATTAGCCTTGTCTGGGGCAGTTCCCAGTGGAGGTAACTCTGGAAAATTATTCATTGATGGGGAAGCAACAGCCCAAACCCCTCTGTTTGGCCTGTTGTGGTTTGATGCTGGTGACACTGATAATCCAAGCATGGTGAGACTCAACTTCACCAATGCCTTTTGGTGCTTCTGTGACTTCATTTTCTGGTCCAAAGACTGAGTACAGAACGGTTCATTTTTCAAAAATGCCACTTGGGTGAGTCTGTGGTACCAGAGCTGCTGCCTCCAGTGTACTGCTGCACTTCAGGCAAGGCTGTTATGAGCAGTTAACTCCAAATGTCTCTTTTTATGATGTTCTTTTCCTCCTTGAAGTGTTTCTGAGCTTTGAAGGAGTTTGAGGACTCAGGGGAGTGAGCAAAAGAGGGAAAAATGAGAAGGTCCCCCAGGTATCAGGGTGGCAAAAACTCATCTCTTGTTTCCTCAGGGCTGGCTTCAAAAATCATGGGATTTGGGGGGAAATTATCAGGTTTGGGGCCTATGGGAGCTGGGCTTTTGAAGACTGAACCTCCTTGTGTCATACAGTTTACTGATCTTGGGTGATGCCCTTGGGGCTGCCTTGCATTGCTGTGGAGCAGGGGAAGCTTTTCCCCACACTGTTGGGAAGACAAAATATTAAAACAAAATGTTAGGGTGGGGTGTTGTTTTTTTTTTTTTTTAATAAGGTATTTTTTTGTACTAATAAAAACTTGATTTTGTATTCACTTATTGTGCACCAGCATTCCTTCCTCCATTGCAGGAGTCTCTGGTACCAGAGCTGCAGCCTCCACTGCACTGCTGCAGTCCAGACAGCTCTGATTAAGGGGCTTTAACTCTTAAATGACTTTTTATGATGGTCTTTTTCTCCTTGGAAATATTCCCGAGCTTTGGAGGATTTTAAAGGCCCCAGCCTGGGTGCGGCAGAGCGGCGGGACCTGCCCGGCTGGGGCAAAACCCGGCATTTTCGGGTTTGGCGGCGTGCGGGATGCCCGCGGCGGGGCCCCTTTGTCCCGGCTGCATCCGGGAGCGGCGGCGCGGGGCGGGCGCGCCCGTTGCCAGGGAAGCGCGTCACGGGCGGGCGGAGCGGCCGCGCCGCTTCCGGGGCCGCGGGAGGAGCGGCCGAGCGGCTCCATGGTGACGGCGCAGGTGAGTCCGGCCCCGCACCGCACCGCGCCCGCACCCCGCCCCGAGCATCCCCAAGCCCCCGGGCCGGC